>JAPEKO010000028.1:1410257-1430326 GCA_027576075.1 Cathorops hypophthalmus
GATTTGTAAATTATTGCATTCTGTTTTTATTTACAATTTGTACTTTGTCCCAACTTCTTTGGAATCGGGGTTGTATTAATTACAAACGGGTCAAATTACTTACCAAATTGATCTTTAAGAAGAACAGGCAGAACCATGTCTTTCGGGTCACTGAGTCCAGCATGATTTTCAGCACGGACTCTAAAGTAGTATTCACCATTCTCTCTTAACCCGGAGACAACAAAGTGAGTTGATTTGGTGACACCACATTTGATCCACTTCTGTTGTCCTTTCTCCAGAGCATCCACCTGGTAACTGGTAATTCTACTGCCTCCGTCATGCTCAGGTTTACTCCAGGCTAATGAGACACTATCTTTTGTAACTTCAGTAACTCCAAGCTTTGCTGGTGGACTTGGTTTTTCTGAAATGAATGTTTGTGTAAGAGTTACTTATATCAGAGTTAAATACGTCAAAATCCAATTATTTTAGTTAGTCATCTTTCCAAACTTAATATCATACCTGTAATCTTAGTTCCCTCTTTAGTTTCAAGTGGTACTCCAATTCCATATTCATTTTCACCAGTGACTCTGAAATAATAAACACCCCCCTCTTGGAGGTCAGTTACTTTGAAGGTAATTCTGGGACAACTTTCTGTGACTCTTGTCCATCCTTTTTTGGATGCCTCACGCAGATCGACAAGGTAGTTCTTGACAGGAGCGCCACCTTCATTTTCTGGTGTGTCCCATGTTATTGTTGCGGAGTTTTTGGTCACTTCCTTAACTGAAAGACTGGCAGGTGGTCCAGGTGAATCGAGCACTTTTACATTCAATGTTAGTGTGGCTGTTCCAGCAACATTTTGGAGCGTCACTGTGTACTTGCCAGAGTCATTTCTTGTAGCTTGCTCAATTGTTACAGATGTGCAAGTATCTGTGGTATCAATTGCTGCCCGAACTCTAAGGTCAACATCAGGCTTGTTCCACATTACATTTGGCACTGGCTTCCCCTTGAAAGGGACTCTTAGGGTGAATGAGCTGCCATCTTTGACAATGAGTGTTTTTCGCATTTCATTACTGATGAGGAAAACTGGCTCATCTTCCCTGTCCTTTGCTACCTGTGGATCAGTCTCAGGGCTTGGCTCACTTGGACCAATTTTATTAATTGACCTAACCACAAAGACATATTCTGCTCCTGATGTCAGCCCTACAACTGTAAACTCAGTGTTATTAGTGTGCTGCACCCCGACAATCCAGTCTTCTTCATTGGTTTCCCTATATTCAACCGAGTATCCTGTGACTGGAGAACCACCATCAAACAATGGCTTGCTCCAAGACAGTGTGATTGTGGACTTGGTAGAATCAATTACCTTTGGTTTCACTGGTGGAGATGGCAAGAATAATGGATCCTCTGCTTTCGTCAAAGGGCAAGGGAGGCTTGGTGCACTTAAACCTGCAGCATTCTCTGCATATACACGGTATTCATATTCACATCCGTCACGCAGATTGGAGGCCTTCACCCTCAAGTCATACACGGGCCTTTTGTTGACACGGACCCAACGAAGACCTGATTTTTCACGTTTTTCTATTACATAGCCATTAATACTACTGCCACCATCAGAAACAGGCCTTTCCCAGCAGATTGTCATAGCTTCACTCGTAACACTTGTGACTTCAACATTTGTTGGTGCAGCAGGCACTGTAAATGGATCTAGGGCCTTAACGGGATCACTCTCCAGAGCTTCCCCTGTTCCATATTTATTTACTCCAAGAACTCTGAAAATGTATTCATTGCCCTTAAGCAGTTTTGTAGCTTTGCATGTTGTGGCCTTCATTTCTGCATAGATTAATGTCCAGGCAAGACGGCTTGTTTCACGCTTCTCAACAATGTAATGCTGAACTTCAGCACCACCATTTTCTTGGGGTGGTCCCCAAGTTAATGTGCATTTTTCTGCTGTCAAACCAGTTACTTCCAATGGTCCAGATGATGGGCCAGGTCTATCAAGGACTTTACAGTTCACTGCTAAAGATCTGGTACCACCAACATTCTGTAATGTGAGAACGTACTGTCCAGAGTCTCTTCTGATAGTGTCCCTAACAATTAGTGTTGTGGATGTGAATGTTGAAGAAATTTCAACTCTTGCTTTAGAATCAATTTCTTTTCCATCCTTTGCCCATGAAATCACAGGAGCTGGCCGGCCAGAAATTTCAGCATCAATTCTTAATACATCTCCTGCTTTGACAACAACTAGTTGCCTGAGTTTGTCATCAATTGTAATGCGTGGTGGATCAACATCATCTTTAATTGTAACAGGACCTGTACACTCTGACGGCTGACTAAGTAAACCAGCCGCATTCTTTGCAATAACATGGAAATCATATCTTTGATCTTCAATCAGGCCAGTCACATCAAAGTATGTTTCTTGGACACTGGTGAAATTGCATTTCAGCCAACGACCCTCTGGTAGTTCTCTTCGTTCTACAATGTAACCTGTCACCTTAGCGCCACCATCATTTTCAGGTTTGGTCCAGGAGAGAGAAACAGAAGTCCGTGTTATGTTCATAACAACTGGCTGACCTGGAGGATCACATGGATCTCTTGCAGCAACAGGCTCGCAGGCTTTTGTGCAAGGTCCAATTCCTGCAATATTCTCTGCATATACTCTGTACTGATAGAGAAGACCCTCTTCAAGACCAGTTACTTTAAATTGCACGTCAGAAACAAGACCCCTGTTGATCTTAGTCCAGAGAATGCTGCTTTGCTCCTTGCATTCCAAGTGATATCCAATGACTGGACTTCCACCATCACTGGTTGGTCTTTTCCATGTAACCAACATGCCTGACTTTGTAGCATGAGCGACTTGAAGGTCATGTGGAGGACCAGGTGGTGTGAAGGAGTATTGTGCGACAACTGGTGCAGTGTCAACAGCATGGCTCTTTCCATAACGATTTTCAGCAGCAATACGGAATTGATATTCAGTTCCCTGTGTCAAATGGCATACTTTAATTGACGTCCTTGCCACTGTAGCTGAAACAGTTTGCCATGTTGTAGTAGTTGTATCTCTCTTCTCAACAACATAATTAGTGATTTGACACCCACCATCATAAACTGGAGGATCCCATGATAATGATATATAGTCTGCACTTACTTCATCTACTCTGATTGCAACTGGTGGACCTGGTTTGTCTAGAATTATAACTGTTATTTCAGCTGATTTCACACCAACTGAATTAGTCAGCGTGATTTCATATTTTCCAGCATCTTCCCTTGTTGAATCTTTAATAACAATCTTTGAAGACGTTTTGGATGTGAGAACATTTACTCTGGTCGTTTGCTTCAGGGTGTGGCCATCCTTCTTCCATGTCACTTCTGGGTGAGGTCTACCTCTAAATGGAACATCAATTTTGAGATCTTCTCCAGCTTTAACACTGTACGTGTTAAATAGCAAGTCAATAACAGGTTCAACGGTGATATCCTTGGCAACCACAGGTGCTGCCAGTGGTTTAGGATCACTCTTTCCTTTGTCATTCATGGCAGAAATTCTGAATGAATATTCCTCTCCTTTTGTAAGTCCTTCAATCGTAGCCTCAGGCATTTTTACTGTTGCACATACAATCCATTTATCTGATCCTTTTGTCAACATCTCTACTATGTAGCCTGTTATCTTGCTACCACAATCATGGTCTGGCTTTTCCCAAGAAAGGCTCACACTGTGCCGAGTTACATCAACAAGTGTAACCTTACCTGGCGGTAGAGGTGCTTGGGACACCTTGACTGGCTCTGCAGTGGTTGCTGGCAAGCCAACACCAAGTTCATTCACTGCAACTACACGGAAATGATAAAGACCTCCCTCTCGGAGACCATCAACCCTGAATGAATTCCTGACACAATTATTTGTCACAGATGTAAATGTCATTCTTTTAGATTCACGTTTCTCCACAATGTAATGAGTAATCTTGGCACCGCCATCAATATGTGGAGGGTCCCACTGCAGCTGGACCGAGTCACTTTTTATATCTTTAACGACAAAGTTCACAGGAGCACTTGGGGAGTCCAGGACTCTGACATTTATGAATGCAGATTTGGTGCCACTGTTGTTTTCAAGAGTCAAAACGTATTTGCCAGTGTCAAATCTGTCAACATTGTCAATAACAAGCATGGTGTAAGAGCTTGTGACTTCAATTTGGGCGCGCTCTGTTAGGGGACCCTCAGCCTTTGTCCATTTAACTTCAGGCTCAGGCCTTCCCCTGATGGTAACAAACAAGCGTAGTGTTGCACTTGCACGGATAGTCACAATTTTCCTCAGATCAGCTTGTAACTCTACTTCTGGGGCTTCAAGTTTCTCAGCAGCAATTACAGACCCTTGAACATCAACATGATCCCCAGCACCTTCAATATTAATGGCACAAACACGGAAGTTGTATTCTGCATTTTCCTTCAGGTTTTTCACTGTAAAGTGAGTTGCTTGTACACCAGTGCTTGGTGTACATAGTATCCATTCATCATCGATGGCTTCTTTCATCTCAACAATATATCCAGAGATTGCTGCACCACCATCATAAATAGGCTTTGTCCATGCAAGGGAAACAGTTGTACTTGAATGGTCTGTCACTTTGGGATTGTTTGGTGGGCCAGGAGGATAGGTTGCATCACAGGCTTTGTAATATTCAGACGGCTCACTTGGTGTGCCAATGCCTGCAGCATTTTCAGCAGACACTCTGAATTCATACGAGTGTCCATCTGTTAATCCAGTGGCTCTGAAACGCAGATCACTTAGTCTTTTCCTGTTGCACTTTGTCCATCGAACACCTTCTTTATCACGCTTCTCCAAGACATAACCCTCAATTGGTGAACCACCATCATCCTCTGGACGGTCCCATGTGAGGACGATTGAGTCTTTAGTGATTGCACTTGCTTCTGGAGTTGAAGGTGGGCCAGGAGTCTTAAAAGGATTTCTTGCAATAACTGGTTCAGATTCAAGTGGTTCGCCAATACCATACTTATTTACTGCCCTGACTCTAAAGATATATTCATTACCTGGCAAAAGTTTGGTGACTTTATAACTGATTGCTTGAATTTTGGGTTCTACCACAGTCCAAGACAGTCTGCTCGTTTCTCTCTTTTCAATAATGTAATGCGAAATACCAGCTCCACCATCATGTGTTGGATGGCTCCAGTGTAGATAGCATTTCTCTGCTCTGACACCAGTTACCTTCAGAGGCCCATCTGGTGGACCAGGTCTGTCCAGAACCTTGACAATTACAGGGATCAGTTTTGTTCCAGCCACATTGCTGAGGCTTAGGGCAAAATGTCCACCATCTACTCTTATGCAGTCTTTAACGGTTAAAACGGTACGTGTAATCGTGGATTTAATTTCCATTCTTTGAGTAGCACTGTCAATTTCTTTTCCATCCTTCAGCCACCTGATATCTGGGAGTGGCTTGCCTGCGATATCAGCATCAATAGAAAATGTCTCACCAGCATTCACGATAATGGCATCCTTGAATTTTGAGTCCATGGAAACTGAAGGTGCTTCAATCTCGTCCTGTGCGGTAATTGGGCCAGTGCTTTCAGAAGGCTGACTTAAAACACCAGCTGCATTTCTTGCAATTACTCTGAACTCGTAACGGTCTCCTTCTGTCAATTCTGTAATTGTAAATTGAGTATCAATTACATTTGTAAAGCTAGCCTTCATCCAGCGACCTTCGGGTAGCTTTTTCCTCTCAACAATATAACCTGTGACTACACTGCCTCCATCGTATTGAGGCCTTGTCCATTGAAGTGTGACGAGGTTTCTAGTGATTACAATAGCCTCCGGAGTTCCAGGTGGATCACATGGATCATGTGCCACGACGCTTTCAGAAACTTTGCTAGATGCACTTACTCCTGCAATATTTTCAGCAAATACTCTATATTCATACTCAATGCCCTCCTCAAGACCATTTGTTTTGAACCGGGTATCAGTGACAAGAAGCTTGTTAAGTTTTGTCCAGAGAATGCTGTTCTTCTCTTTGCGCTCAATGTGATACCCAAGAATAGGGCTACCTCCGTTATTACTAGGTGGCTTCCATTCAACCGTCATGTGATCTTTTGTGACGGAGGACACAACTGGTGTACCAGGCGCTGCAGGCTCACTGAAAGGATAACTCACAACAACAGGTACTGAGTCTACAGATGAACTCTTTCCATATCTGTTTTCAGCAAACACTCTAAACTGATATTCTGAGCCAGTTTTCAGCTTCGAGATTTTGATTGTTGTACGCGCAATAGTTGCTGACACGATGTGCCAGTCTGTGGTAGTTGTGTCTCGTTTCTCCACAATGTAATTGTTTATCTGACAACCACCAGTGTACACAGGTGGTTCCCATGAGATTATCACATAATTGGAACTTATTTCATCAATTCGAACTGGGCCAACAGGTGGACCAGGCTTGTCCAAGATTATTACACCAATTTCTTCTGAGACCGATCCTACATTGTTTGTAGCTGTTACTATATATTTGCCAGAATCCTCTCTATTGGCATCTTTGATGGTAAGAACCGTTGATGTTGTTGTGCTTGAGACATTGAGTCGGGTTGTCTCTTTTAGTGCGTGGCCATCTTTCATCCATGTGACCTTTGGTGTTGGACGACCTTTCACTGGGATTTCTACTTTCAGCTCTCCACCACATTGCACACTGTATGTGTTGAAAGTCAACTGGAGGGCTGGTTTAATTGTTATATCATTAGCTATGACCGGAGCTGCTAGTGACCTTGGATCACTTTTTCCTTTATCATTGTAGGCCAACACTCTGAAGAGGTACTCTCGGCCAGCACTAAGTCCTGTGACAGTTCCCTCACAGGTTTTGGTGGTAGTTGCTACTACCCAGTCTTCTGACCCTTTTGACTGCATTTCAATATAATATCCGATAATCCTACTACCACCATCATGTTCTGGTTTCTCCCATGACAGTGATGCAGAAGTTTTAGTCACATCGGTCAATGTGATCTTACCCACAGGTAGAGGAGGATCTGCTGTCTTCACAGATTCTTCTGTTTCTACAGGCAGACCAATACCAAACTCATTCTCAGCCATGACTCTGAAATAATAAATGCCACCTTCACTAAGATCACCAACACGTAAGCTAGTCTTGGTGCATTTTGTAGTAATATTAGAGAAGGCAGGCCTAGTTGATTTCCGTTGGTCCACAATATAATTCTTTATCTTTGCCCCACCATCAATGAGTGGAGGGTCCCAAACAAGAGTTACATAATTTCTTGTGACATCTTTAACAGTTAGGTTTAGTGGGGCGCCTGGCGTATCCAGTACTTTCACTGAAACAAATGCTGACTTGGTACCACTGCTGTTCTCTAGAGTCAGAATATATTTTCCTGCATCATTCCTGTCACATATGTCAATTGAGAGCTGGGTATAATCTAGAGCCTTTTCAATTTGAGCTTTACTTGGTATATCGCCATCATCCTTAGTCCAGTTTATCTCTGGTGTGGGACGGCCTTTGAAGGGAATGCTAATTCTCATGCTTCCTCCAGCACGGACAACAATGCCCTTTCTTAACTCAGAATCAAGTTCAATTTCAGGAGGTTCCATTTTATCAACAGGCTTCACTGTGCCAGGAATGGTGACTGGCTCACCAACACCTAGTTTATTAAGAGCACATATCCGAACCTTGTATTCTTGATGTTCTATGAGTTTGGTAATTGTGAACTTGGTATCATTCAACCCAGTAGGTGGAGTACATGTCAGCCATTCCTCTTCATCAGCGTTGCAGATCTCTACAACATAGCCCTGGATATCTAAGCCACCATCATAGATTGGTCTACTCCATGCAATAGTCACAGAGTCCTTTGTGGTGTCAGTAAGGTGTGCATTGGCTGGTGGAGCAGGTTTAAATGTTGGGTCACATGCTTTGTAATAAAGAGTTGGTGAACTTGGTTGACCAACTCCTGCAGCATTTTCTGCAGATAACCTGAATTCATATTCATGGTCCTCCGTGAGACCTGTAACTCTGAAGCGAAGATCTGTAATTCTACGTTTGTTGCATTTTGTCCATCTGACTCCAGCTCTGTCTCTCTTTTCTACAATGTACCCAGCAATCTCACTTCCACCATCAGTCTCTGGGCGAGTCCAGCACACAGTCATAGAATCTCGTGAAATATTTGTTATTTCTAGTTCTCTAGGTGGTCCAGGAGGAACAAATGGATTTCTCATTATTACCGGTACAGACTCTAAAGGTTCACCTACACCGTATTTGTTAACAGCCATGACACGGAAGATATACTCATTTCCTTTAAGAAGCTTGGTGACCTTGAACATAGTTGCTCTACAGTCACCAGACACTACAGTCCAAGTAAGACGGCTGGTTTCCCTTTTTTCAATGATGTAATGAGAAATACTGCTACCACCATCATGTACAGGAGGAAGCCATGACAAGGAGCACTTCTCACTTGTTACATTTGAAACTGTAATAGGTCCTGCTGGTGGCCCAGGCCTATCAAGCACTCTTACATTAAAGGGCACAGATTTAGTTCCCCCAACATTGGTAAGCTGCAAAGTGTACTGTCCTCCATCGACTCTAATAGCATCTTTAACAACAAGGACTGCTTTGAAGTCTGTGTTCTTGGTCTCAGCTCTTGCAGAAACTTCAACTTCCACATCACCTTTGAACCACTGCATTGTTGGAACTGGCTTCCCCAACACAGATGCTTGCAGTAAAAATGTATCTCCAGCATTTACAGTTACCACTTGGCTGTATTGTGAGTCAAGGTCATAGGTTGGTGGCTCAATCTCATCTTTAGCTGTGATTGGGCCTGTGCATGCAGAAGGCTTGCTGACTGATCCAGCACCATTTCTAGCAATGACCCTGAAGTCATATTTTGAGTCTTCTGTCAGACCTGTGACTGTAAATTCAGTTTCAAGGATGTTTGTAAAGCTAGCTTTCATCCAACGGCCATCTGGGAGGTCCCGTTTCTCCACAACATATCCAGTGACCATACTGCCTCCATCATATTCTGGCGGTGTCCATCTCAGCATCACTGAGTGTCTTGTCACAATTACTGGCACAGGTGTGCCAGGAGGATCGCAGGGATCACGGGCCACGCAACCTTCAGAAACTCTGCTGCATTTACCAATTCCAACAATATTTTCAGCAGAAACTCTGAACTCATATTCTATACCTTCCTCCAAAGGAGATGTTTTAAATCGGGTGTCTTGAATAAGCATTTTATTTATTTTTGTCCAGAGAATACTGTTCTTTTCTTTTCTTTCAAGATGATATCCAAGAATATTACTGCCGCCATCTGAAACTGGTTTGTGCCATTCAACTAACATAGATTCTTTTGTGAAGGCAGACACAAATGGTGTTCCAGGGGGCCCTGGCTCTTTGAAAGGATACTGAGCAACAACTGGCTCTGAATCAATAGCATAGCTTTTACCATATCTATTTTCTGCAAAGATCCTGAACTGGTACTCAGTTCCAGTTTTCAGATTTCCAACTTTGAGTGTAGTTCGTGCTACTGTAGCTGAAACAACTGCCCAGTTAGTTGTGGTAGTATCTCTCTTTTGCACAATGTAATTTGAAATTTGGCATCCTCCGGTGTAGGTTGGAGGATCCCATGACAGTGTAATACTTTCTGCACTTATTTCATCTATCCTCACTGGCCCCACTGGTGGACCAGGTTTGTCAAGTATAATGATTTCGACAGTGCACTCCTTTTGTCCTAGTACATTAGCTACTGCAATGCTGTACATACCACCGTCATCTCTTGTTGCGTCTTTAATCGATAATGTTGTATGGTGGGCAGTGTCTGCAACATTAACTCTTGTGGTCTGTTTCAGCTCTGTACCATCTTTAGTCCATGCAATGGTTGGCTTTGGATGACCAGCGATACGTGCTTCAATTTTCAAGTCATAGCCAACTTGTACACTGTATGTGCTAAGTTTTGTCCTTACAGATGGCTCAACTACAAGGTCTTCTGCAAGAACAGGGTGTGCTAGAAGTCTGGGATCACTCTTTCCTTTGTCATTAACTGCAATTACCCTAAAATTGTACTCTGCACCTTGGACTAAATTGGTAATTATGGTGTCCAGTGATTTCACTTGTGCACACAGTGACCACTTTTCACTGTCTTTTGCTTGCATCTCAACTTCATAGTGAGTGATTCTACTACCCCCATCATATTCTGGTTTTTCCCAGGACAGAGAGATGCTCTTGCGTGTCACATCCACTACAGAAACTTTTCCAGGAGGTTGTGGTACTTCTGAGATTTTTAGTGGTTCTGGTGTTTCAGCAGGTAATCCAATTCCATGTTCATTTTCAGCAAGAACTCTGAAGAAATAGTTGCTGCCTTCTTGGAGCTGCTCTATCTTATATGTCATCTTGTTGCAGGAAGCTACAGTCGAGTATGCCTTTCTTGTACTCTCACGCTTTTCAACAATATAATTTTTTATTTTTGCACCACCATCCAACAAAGGTGGCTCCCATGTGAGGGTAACTGAATTCTTTGTTATTTCCTTCACATGGAAGTTTGCAGGTGCATCAGGGGTGTCAAGTACTCGGACACTAATAAATGCAGATTTTGTACCGTTTGCATTTTCCAAACACAAAGTGTATTTTCCACTGTCAAATCTGTTCATGTTTTCAATTACAAGGGAAGTGTAACTGCTCGTGATATCGATCTGTGCTGTCTCGTTAATTTCACCTTCGGCCTTTCCCCATTTGACCTCAGGGGTTGGTCGGCCTCTGATTGGAACAAACAATCTAAGAGCTCCTCCAGCTCTAACAGTGATCATCTTTCTTAGGTCAGCATCAAGGTCAATATCTGGTGCCTCCAGTTTGTCCTCCGTATGAATGGATTCTTTGATATCTGCGTGTTCTCCAACTCCAGCCTTATTTATTGCACAAATTCTGAATTTGTATTCATGTTTTTCCAGTAGATTTTTAACTTCGTATCTTGTTTCTGTGATTCCTGTGGGGGGTGTGCACATTGTCCACTCATCGGATATGCCTTCGCAGACTTCAACAATATAGCCTTGAATCTCGCATCCACCGTCATAAATAGGTTTACTCCAATGTAGTACAACAGATGACCTTGAGACATCAATAACCCTAGGATTGTTTGGTGGACCTGGCCTGAAGACTGGATCCAAAGCCTTGAAGTATACAGTAGGGGCACTTGGTTTACCAATTCCAGCTGCATTCTCAGCAGAGACACGGAATTCATAACTGCGGTTTTCAAGAAGACCCGTCACTCTAAAGCGCAGTTCACTAACTGAACGCTTATTGCATCTTGTCCATCTGACACCTTCTTTGTCCCTCTTTTCAATTACATATCCTGTAATTGCATTACCTCCATCATTAATGGGTCTTTCCCAAGTAACAACCATGGAGTCCTTTGTTATATTGGATATCTCCACCCCAGTGGGTGGATCAGGTGTGACAAATGGATTTCTGGCAATGACTGGATCAGATTCCAGAGGCTCACCAATTCCATATTTATTGACAGGAATCACTCTGAAAATATACTCGTTTCCAGGAAGGAGCTTGGTAATCTTCAGATTAAGGGTTTGCACCTTTGATTCCACAACAGTCCAAACTAATCGACTGGTCTCCCTTTTTTCAACAACATAATGGGATACCTCAGCACCTCCATCATGTAAAGGTGTTTTCCATGCTATGCAGCATTTCTCACTTGTAACGCCATATATAGAAATAGGCCCATCTGGTGGCCCAGGCCTGTCTAGAACTTTGATATTGATGTTTATGGATTTCTCACCACCAACATTTTTCAATAGCAGTGTGTACTGGCCTCCATCAACACGAATAGCTTCTTTTACACTTATAGAGGCTGTGAAGTCAGTATTTTTAATCTCAAGTCTAGCTGTATTAGCAAGTTCCTCACCACTTTTTATCCAATGGACTGATGGTACAGGTTTGCCAGATATTCTGGCATCAATCTTAAATGATTCTCCAGCATTTACAATAATGGTTTGAGAATATTTAGCATCCAAGTCAATCATAGGTGGCTCTACTTCATCCTTTGCAGTTATTGCACCAGTACTGTCAGATGGTACACTGTATACACCAGCTGCATTTTTTGCAATGACTCGGAATTCATATCGTTGTTCTTCCACCAAGCCACTGACAACAAATTCAGTTTCCATGATATTAGCAAAACTAGCCTTCATCCAGCGACCATTCGGCAATTCTTTCTTCTCAACGACATAGCCAGTTATTCGGCTGCCGCCATCAAACTCTGGTGCGGTCCATCGCAATGTTACAAAGCTTCTTGTGACAATTACCGCTTCTGGTTTGCCTGGAGGGTCACAAGGATCTCTTGCTACCTGCATTTCTGACACTTTGCTGGCTTTGCTCAGTCCAACAATATTCTCAGCATAAACGCGGAACTCATATTCAATGCCTTCTTCAAGTCCAGTAACCTTGAATCTCGTGTCTGGAATTATGGTTTTATTTTGTTTCACCCACAGGAGACTATTTCTTTCTTTGCTCTCAAGATGATAGCCAATAATCTTGCTCCCACCATCACTGCCAGGCCTGTTCCAAACAATGACCATAGTTTCTTTGGTAGCTGACTGCACAGTGGGAGTTCCTGGTGCACTTGGCACCTCAAACGGATACTGTGCAATTACAGGTTCAGACAGTAGGAATGAGCTCTTACCATATCTGTTTTCAGCTGCAATTCTGAATTGATACTCACAGCCAGTTTTCAGTCTTACAGCTTTGGTGGTTGTTCTAGCAACTGTAGCTGACACAATCTGCCAGTTTGTAGTGGATGTGTCTCTCTTTTCCACAATATAATTATTAATTGCACAACCACCTTCATACTCTGGTGGCTGCCATGACAATGTTACGCTGTCTGCAGTTACCTCATCTAATTTGATAGGTCCAGTAGGAGGACCAGGCTTATCAAGTACAACAACAGTAATGTCAGCTGTAGCTTCTCCAGCTGAGTTTGTAAGCTTGATAGTATATTTACCCACATCGTCACGTGTTGCTTCCTTGATTACAAGGTATAGATGACTATCAGTAACTTCAGAATTGACCCGTGTTGTCTCTTTGAGAACAGTGTCATCTTTAAACCAAGTAACTGCTGCTTTGGGCTGAGCAACGTAAGGTACATCTATCTTGAGATCATCACCTGCCAGCACACTGAATGTATTAAATAAAAGCTTGAATGCAGGTGTGATGACAAGATCCTTTGCCACAACAGGCAGATTTAGTAGACGAGGATCACTCGTCCCTTTTTCATTTGTTGCCGATATACGGAATGAGTACTCTTCACCTCTAGTCAGACCAGCAATGACTGCCTCTGTTACCTTAACAGTCATAACCTGAGTCCATTTGTCACTGCCCTTTCCTTGCATTTCTACAACATATCCTGTGATCCTGCTTCCTCCATCATGGTCTGGCTTCTCCCAGGACAGAGTTACACTGGTGCCAGTCACTTCTTTCAGAGTCACCTTGCCAGGAGGCAAGGGCTTTTCAGAAATCTTGACTGGTTCAGCTGTTTCCACTGGGAGGCCAACACCATATTCATTTTCAGCCAAGATTCTGAAGAAATACAAACTTCCCTCCTGTAGATCACCGATTCTCCAGCTTGTTTTGGGGCAAGAAGCATTTACAATGGAATACGCCTTTCTTGTGGATTCACGTTTTTCTACAAGGTAATGCCTGACTCTTGATCCACCATCAATAATTGGAGGATCCCAGATCAGTGAGACAGAATCTTTTGTGATTTCCTTAATTGTGAGATTTTGTGGCGCCCCTGGAGTATCAAGCACCCTGACATTCACAAATGCTGTTTTACTTCCAGAGCTGTTTTCCACTGTTAGCAAATACTTTCCACTGTCAAACCTGTTAACATTCTCAATAACAAGCGATGTGAATGATGTTGTGCTCTCAATAGATGCTTTATCAAGAGGTTCACCATGTTCCCTTGACCATTTAGCTTCGGGTGCAGGTCTTCCTTTAATTGGTACAAACAGTCTCAGCGTGCTGCAGGCTCTAATGTTCACTATTTTTCGAAGATCTGAATCAAGTTCAATTTCAGGTGGAATATATCTGTCCTCTGCTTTTGGTGAACCAGGTACTGATGCAGGTTCTCCAACTCCTTCACAGTTCAGGGCAGAAATGTTGATCTTATATTCTTGGTTTTCTTTTAAATTAACTATGGTAAACGATGTTCCTACAAGACCCTTCTTTGGAGTGACAACCGTCCATTCATCTTCTTCTGGTAGGCAGGTTTCTACAATATATCCTGTAATTTCTGAACCACCATCATAAACTGGTTTGTTCCAAGCAACAGTAATGGATGACTTTGTTGAGTCCAAAATCCTTGGATTCCCTGGAGGTCCGGGCTGGAAAATTGTATCACATGCCTTATAGAAAGGACTTGAAGGGCTTGGAGCACTTAAACCAGCAGCATTTTCAGCAAGAATCCTGAATTCATATTCATGCCCTAGTGTAAGTCCAGACACTTTGAAGCGCAAATCAGTTACTGACCTCTTATTGCATTTGACCCATCGGAGGCCAGTTTTATCCCTCCTTTCAATAATGTAAGTATTTATGGCACTTCCTCCATTGTTTTCAGGATGTCCCCAGCAAACCACCATAGAGTCTTTTGTAATTGTTGTTACTTCAGGAGCTTGTGGTGGATCAGAGGGTACATATGGGTTAGTGGCAACTGCAGGTTCTGATTCAAGAGGCTCACCAACTCCATATTTATTCACAGCCATAACTCTGAAGACATATTCATTTCCTTTTAGCAATTTGGTAACTTTATAACGGTTGACTTGTAAATCTGTGGCTACATTTGTCCATGCAAGTCTGCTTGTTTCACGTCTCTGAATTATATAATATTCAATCTTTGCTCCTCCATCTTCAAGTGGTGGTAGCCAAGACAGAATACATTTCTCTGTTGTCATGTCTGTAACATGAAGGGGTCCTTCAGGAGGCCCGGGCCTATCAAGGACCTTAACATTGAAAACAAACTTGGCAAATCCTCCAGGGTTGCTTGCAGTCAGAATGAATGCACCGCCATCTCTTCGTGATGAGTCTTTGTTGATTAAACATGTATAGAAATCTGCTGTTTTGATCTCTAGTTTTGCAGTGTCTTCCAGTTCTTTCCCATCTTTTGTCCATACCAAAGATGGAATTGGTCTGCCAGTAACATTTCCATCTAGTTTGAAGACATCGCCTGCCTTAACTACCACAGTACTGCTAAAACTTGCATCAACATCAAGCTTTGGCTCCTCAAGATCATCTCTGCAGATGATGACTTCTGAAGGTTTCGAAGGCTTGCTGACAGAACCAGCTGAATTTCTTGCAAAGACACGGAATTCATATGAGGAATTTTCTGTCAGTCCACTTACAGTGAAGCTTGTTTCATGAATATTGCTAAAGTTTGCTTTGAGCCAACGACCATTTGGCAGTTCTCTCTTTTCCACAGTGTACCCAGTGATTGGGAAACCACCATCACTCTGCGGCTTCATCCACTGAAGGGTCACCTCATGTCTAGTTATATTAAGTGCCACTGGTTGACTGGGAGGGTCCACTGGATCAAGTGCAAATGTCATCTCAGAAGCCTTGCTTGGCTTGCTAAGTCCAGCCATGTTTTCAGCAATAACACGGAATTCATATGCAATACCATCCATCAGACCAGATGACTTAAACATATTCCCAACTACAAGAGCTTTGCTGATCCGCTGCCACATGATGCTATTTTTCTCTTTCCTCTCAATATGATATCCCAAAATCAGGCTTCCCCCATCTGTGGCAGGTTCATTCCAGCTAATTGTAATAGAATCTTTTGTGAAGGCAACGACTTGTGGAATACCTGGCTGGCCTGGTACGTCAAATGGATAAGCAGCAACAACGGGTTCAGACGTTATGTAGGGACCAACACCATATCTGTTCTGAGCTTTTACACGGAACTGATATTCAATCCCTGTTGTAAGACGAGCAGCTTTGAATGTTGTGCGAATGACAGTAGCGGCTAACTCAACCCAAGATGTGCCAGTTGTCTCTCTCATCTCGACAATATAATTGTTGATAGGAACTCCCCCATCATTCTCTGGTGCATCCCATGATATAACTACATAGTCACAGGACACTTCGTCCACTTTAACTGGTCCAGTTGGAGGTCCTGGGATATCATGTACTTGTACAGTAATGGTTTCTGTCACTGTTCCCAGTATATTCTTCCCAGTCATCGAGTACTGTCCTCCATCTTTTCTTTTGATTTCTCGTATGTTAAGAATTGTTGAGGTTGTTGTGTTGTCAATGTTGATTCTTTGTGTTTGTTTCAGTTCCTGATCTTCTTTCTTCCAGACAACAGATGGCCTTGGACGACCCAAAACAGGGATTTCGACCTTCACATTATCACCTGCTTTGGCTACTACCAACTTCTGATAGACGGATCTGAGGTCAAATCCCGGTGCTGAAGTCTGCTCTTTGATTTCAGCTGGCCGGCTTTCACGAGGTTCACTTCTACCCGAGTTGTTCACAGCAAAGACTCGGAATACATATTCTGCATTTTCTGTTAAGTCTGTTACAGTATAGTCCAAAGCCTTTACTGTCGTAACATGTAGCCACTGATCAGAATCCTTCTTCTGAGCCTCAATCACATAGCCAGTGATTCTGGTACCACCATCATAAGTTGGTTTTGTCCAGGCAAGAGTTGCTGTATGCTTTGTCACATCTGTAACTACTAAATTATCTGGTGTGGATGGAGCCTGAGAAGCTCTGATAGGTTCAGCTGTTTCTGCTGCCTCACCAATCCCCTGTTCATTTTCAGCTGAAACTTTGAAGTAATATTCAGCTCCCTCTTCCAAATTTTCAACCTTATATGAACATTTCTGCCAATTTGTAGTGACTGCTGTGAAAGCCTTTCTAGTTGCATCACGCTTCTCAATTATGTAATTTACTATCTTTGATCCGCCATCAATAATTGGAATTTCCCACTGAAGTGTGATGCTCTTTTTGGTGATTTCCCTCGGTTTCAAATTGACTGGAGGCCCAGGTGTGTCCACAACTCGGACATTGACAAATCCCGTCTTCTTTCCAGCAACATTTTCTAAAGTCAAGATATATTTTCCAGCATCGTATCTTGTACACTCAGGGACGACAACTAGAGTGTATGACTCTGTACTGTCAATGTGAGCTCGACCTTTGAGAGCAACATTATCTTTCATCCATGTAATTTCGGGAGTTGGACGGCCCTTAATTGGTACAAATATCCGGATGGAACCACCTGCTCGGACAATAAGCGTTTTTCTCAGTTCTGCGTCAAGTTCAAAGTCAGGAATCTCTTCACGGTCAACAAGTTCCACAATTTTCTCAACTTCAGCAGGTTCCCCACATCCTTCTGAATTAATTGCACTGACTCTGAAATTATATTTGCCCCCTGCTTGTAAGTTTGGAACAACAAACTCAGTGATTCTCAAAGGACGAGTTGTGTCCTGAATCCAATCATCTTCTCCATCCTTTTTGTGCTCAACGATATATCCTGTCACAACAAGGCCACCATCATAAAAAGGTCTTCCCCAGTTAAATGTTGCTGTTGTTTTGGTGGTATCAGTTATTCTTGGGTTGGATGGAGGTCCAGGTGGATCTGAATATGATTAAAAAAAGTATATTAAAATGTAAATGAAAAGGTCAGACCTATTTGAAACTACGAGACATTATTTTAGAAGTGTTTTGTTGACTTACATGCAATGTCCTTTGTCAGCACAGGTTGGGATGGCTCACTGGGTTCTCCAAAACCAGCTTTGTTCTCTGCAGTTACACGGAACTCATACTCAACTCCTTCTGTAAGGCCTGATACTTTGCAACGTAGATCGGAGATGGACTTCTTTGAAGCTCTAACCCATCTCATACCTCTCCTCTCCTTTCTCTCAACACTATACCCTCTAATATCACTTCCTCCATCCATCACTGGTCTCTTCCAGGAAATGGTTACAGCGGTTCTGCTGACATTATCAATGTCTGGTTTTGATGGTGGCCCAGGGGGTCCTGACAAAAAATAACATCATATAATCACATTAATCACATCACAGTACTTCGCAAATGAAAGTAATGAAATATGAACTTAAACTTACCAAAGCTGTCAACCATTTTGACCGGACCAGACTGGATAGCATCACCTGTACCATACTGATTGACCGCTGAAACACGGAAGATATATTCATTGCCTTTAATCAACTTGCAGGCTACATGACGGCAATCTATTACATTTTCAGCAAGCTTTGTCCAAAGTAGGCGGCTAGTTTCTCTCTTTTCAAGAGTATATGATTTGATAGCACAGCCTCCATCCTCTTCTGGTGGTAACCATGTCAGGGTGCATTTTTCAGCAGAGACACTGCTAACCTCAATAGGACCAGGTGGACCAGGCACATCTAGGACTTTTACTTTTACTTTTTCTTCCTTGATACCAAATGGGTTGCTGGCAGTAATTGTATACTCCCCACTGTTCTTTCTGTTGGCATATTTAATTGACAGAGATGAAGACGTAGGAGTGCTTGTAATCTGGACAACATCCGATGGCTTGAATTCTCTTCCTTCTTTTGACCATACAGCTGTAGGTGGAGGCTTGCCAAGGATACTTGATGCAGAGATCACAATCGTTTCTCCAGCCTTGACAGTGACACCATCCTTCATTTCAGGGTCGATTGTAATCGTTGGTGGCTCTGTACAAAGGTAAGATATTGATAATAGGTTTTTGTTTCGGAATGTTCCATAAATTCTATAAATCAAATATAACATCTATAAATCAAACTCAGTGAGTAAAACCTACCGTATTCATCTTTGCAGACGAGGGCGTCAGTTTGCTCTGAGGGAGCACTGATGGAACCAGCGGCATTCTTTGCCCTAATTCTAAAATTATACGTGCAGCCTTCATGCAAGTCTGTTACTGTGAAAGCACAACTCTGGATATTGATATGGTTGGCCTTCGTCCAGACCTTTCCTGGATGTTCGAGTTTTTCAACCATATAGCCAGTCAGCTTATGACCGCCATCGTATTTAGGCGCAGTCCAAATGAGTGTTACATTGTTCCTGGTAACGCTGATTACATCAGGTTTGCCAGGGGGATCTAAATGAGATTAGCAATAGAACATTAGCTGTATAATCAATCAAAGTATGTGTTATTTCATTGAAAAGGTACAAAATAATCTTAAAGACCAGAAATTTACCAATTGGGTCAAGCGCCACAAATGCTTCAGTGGGTTTGCTTGGTTTTCCGAGTCCAGCCATGTTTATAGCCATGACTCTGAATTCATACTCAAGACCCTCAACTAAACCAGTCACTCTGCACTCCTTCACTCTCAGAGGTGTCTTGCTGGCTCTCTTCCACAATAAACTGTTCCTATCTTTGAATTCCACATGGTACCCTAAAATCAAAATTTAAAACATGGTAAACAATTTTTACATGACCAAAACACATTGCAATAAATAAATTAGGAATTGTAGGAAGAAAAAAAAAAACCTGTGATAGGAGAGCCTCCAGTATCCTTTGGATCTGACCAGGACACAATAGCAGACTCATGGCGAATAGTCAAGACCTGCGGTGGATCTGGAGCCTCTGGTGCATCTTTTGAAAAAGAAAAAAATAATAATTTAACATAATTTTGTACACAACTCATGCTTACCTTCATGCAACACTATTTTAAATCTATACTTTTAAGCTCAATATTCCATTCCATGAGTTTTATAATGGCACATGGGTCATTCTGGAATTCGGGGTACACTTTGCATCTCTGAGATAAACCTTTTGTTATTTTCCACAAAATAAATCTTTACTAAACTTTCACCAACAGCAATGCCTGATGGACATTTTTGACCCAGTTTATCCATAAAACATGAACTAAGTGACCCCCACCCCTCCCCCCATATTACTGGCTGGCTTTGACTCCTGATTCATCCATTCAACTCCAATAAACAGGAAGTGATTCAGTCTAACTATCTGTTTTTGGGGCTTATTCTATTATCTCATCTCATCTTTTGTTTATCCGGGGCCGGGTCGCGGAGGCAGCAGTCTGAGCATGGAAGCCCAAACTTCCCTCTCCCCAGACACCTCGGCCA
>JAPEKO010000028.1:7480860-7492536 GCA_027576075.1 Cathorops hypophthalmus
GATTCATGTCACCTGTTGTCAATTAACGTGTGTTTGTGTGTCTTCCCAGTGACCGTGCCCTTGATAAGGAGAGAGAGCAAGAGCAGAAGGAGCTCACTCTCCAAACCAGACACTGACTGTGTGGATGTGTGTCTGAGCTGATGTATGGTTTTGGTGCACGCTAAGAAATAGATAGTCAACTGAAAAGTGGCTAAAAATAAAGAGCAATTTTCATCCCTTCAATTCTGCCTGCCATCCTTCTGTGCTCCACTCCTACCCTTACGAACTTTCACAATTATGTCATTTCATCCATCCATCCATTTTCTTCTGCTTATCCAAAGTTGGGTTGCAGTGGCAACAGGCTAAGCAGAGTATCCCGGGCATCCCTCTCTCCAGCACTGCTTTCCAGTTCCTCCTGGGGGATCTCAAGGTGCTCCCAGTCCAAATGAGATATATAATATCTCCTGCATGTTCTTGGTCTACACTGAGGTCTCTTCCCAGTTGGACATGCCTGGAAAACCTCCAAAGGAAGGCGGCCAGGTGGCATCCTAATCAGACACCCGAACCACTTCAGTTGACTCCTTTCCACATGAAGGAGCAGCAGCTCTATTCTGAAATCCCTCTGGATGTCTGAGCTCCCTCTGTTGCGTCTAGCCACCCTATAGAGAAAGCTCATTTCAGCCAATTGTATCCGCAATGTCATCCTTTTGGTCACTACCCAAAGCTCATGACCATAGGTGAGGGTTGGAACATAGGTTGACTGGTAAATTGAAAGCGTCGCCTTCTGGCTCAGCTCCCACTTCACCACCACAAACTGGTACAATGCCTGTATTACTGCTGATGCTGCCCCAATCTGCCTGTCCATGTCATGCTCCATTTTAACCATCACTCATGAACAAGACCCTGAGATACTTGAACTCCTTCAATTGGGGCAGCAACTCACTCCAAACCTGGAGGGAGGGAGCAATCCACTGTTTTTCAGCAGAGAACCATGGCCTCAGATTTGGAGGTGCTGACTTTCATCTCAGCTGCTTCACTCTTGGCTGTGAACTGTCCTAGTGCTTGCTGAAGATCACACTCTAAAGAAGCCAACAGAACCTCATAATTTACAAAAAGCAGAAATGCAGTTCTGAGGTTCCCAAACTGGACACTCTCCTCACCCTGGTTGCACCTTGAGATCCCATCCATGAATAACACAAACAGGATTAATGACAAGGGGCAGCCTTGGCGGAATCCAACACCCACAGGAAACAGGGTTGGCTTTGTGCTGAGAATTTGAACACAGTTTACACTTTGGCTGTGCAAGGATGAGAAGGCTCATAGCAATGGCCCCAATACCTTATACTCCCACAGTGACCCCCACAAGAGCCCTTTGGGGACACAGTAAGCCTTTTTCAAATCTACAAAAGTGTTATGACTGGCTGGTCATACTCCCATGAACCCCCCAAAAAACCTGCCAGGGTAAAGAGCTGGTCCACTCTTCCACAGCCAGGAGGGAATCTACATTGCTCCTTCTGAATCTGAGGTTTGACAATTGGTTGGAGCCTTCTTTCCAGCACCCTGGAATAAATTTTCCAGGAGGCTGAGTAGTGTGATACCCTTATAATTGGAGCACACTCTCCGGTCCCCCTTTTTGAAAAGAGGAACCACCACCCTGGCCTGCCACTCCACAGACACTGTACTTGACCTCCATGTGACATTGAAGAGGCAGAGGGTGCATATCACAAGGTTTATCTGCAATAAGAACAGAGCAGAGGATAAAAAGAAAGGCTAATATAGAGGAATATATGCAGTTAGGAGGAGCACAGCTTTCACAGCTGATTGAAGTGATTACATGAAAAGTATAAAGGATGACCTCTAATATTAATTTACTGCATTGTGATCTAATTTTCTTTTCTTTTTAGTACAATGTGGAGTCCTCTGGGTTATAGTTATATAACAGCACAGTCACAACACTTAAAATCCATTAATTATTAGTCTTAGATTATATGAAGTGTCTGCCATATATATTCCTGTGAGTAATTTTAATAGAAACAATCACAAATTGATATACTCTCACTGACCACTTTATTAGGAACATACAGACATCCGCCTGCTGTTTGATGCAGTTCTTTAAACAGCTAATCCCTTGACAGCAGCACAATGCATAAAATTATGCAGATACAAATCAAGAGCTTCAGTTAATGTTTGCTTCAGATATCAGACTGGGAAAAAGTGTGTTCTTAAAGTGTAACTTTCACTGTGGCATGGGTGTTGGTTTGAGCCAGATAGACTGGTTTGAGTATTTCAGAAACTGCTGATCTCCTGGGGTTTTCACACACAACAGACTCTAGAGTTTACAGAGAATGGTGCAAAAAAAAAAAAAACTTGTGTGAGTGACAGTTCGTTGGGTGGAAATAAATGCCTTGTTGATAAGAGAGGTCAAAGAAAAATGGCCAGATTAGTTTGAGCTGCCAGAAAGGAATGCATAATGAATAAGATAAGATAAATGCATAAGAAATCTGTAGCTTTTGCCAGAAGAGGCAGCATGAGCAGGGTGTGGTTAGGGAGGCTGGGGTAGTTTATGATCCTCCAGGGCCTCCTTGGCCCAGCAGCCAGTGAGGGCCTTTCTGTGTGGAGTTTGCATGTTCTCCCCATATCTGCGTAGGTTTCCTATGGGTGCTCCGGTTTCCCCCACAGTCCAAAGACATGCAGGTTAGGTTAATTGGTGGATCTATATTGACCATGGGTGTGAATGTGAATGGTTGTTTGTCTCTGTGTCAGCCCTGCGATGACCTGGTGACTTGTCCAGGGTGTGCCCTGCCTCTTGCCCATGGTCAGCTGGGATAGGCTCCAGTTTGCATGTGACCCTGTAGAACAGGATAAAGCAATTACAGATAATGGATGGATGGATGGATGGATGGAAGGACCTCCTTGGGCACTGTTAGGATAAATGTCTTTGAGAAATGGAAGCTCACAGGCATTGATATTTTGGGCAGTTTGTAACACACATGGCAGGTTTTTATGGTCAAAAGCAGTGCAGTTCCAAAAACTCATTACAGGTGATGCTACAAGTCAGGGTGCTCTTGATAGTGCAGATTAAAGAATGACCTGAGGATTCTGAGGTTTAGACAGAAGTCAGAAGACTCCTGAGATGGTAGATGGATTGTTATGTTTTCTTCACTTACAGTATGTGCTGCCAAGTGCTTGAGTATACATGTGACCAAATAAAGGTCTCTTCTTCAAGAGGATGTGGCCATGAAAGAAGCGCTTGATCTTTACTATGAGAGCTCTGTTTAATTGGGACGCCATGGCCTAATATTTAGAAAAACAGCTTTGGGACCAAAAGGTTGCCAATTCGATTCCCTGGACCAGCAGGAATGGCTGAAGTGCCCTTGAGCAAGGCACCTAACTCCCAACTGCTCCGCCGGCTGCTCTGGGTACATAATAGTCATATAAAATGAGGTGTATGCCATTTGAAATGAACCTGTTCACACTGAAATTAGATTGAAAATGTTTGTTCTGAAACCATGGATAAAAATTCACAGTTTCACATTTCACAGCCTTGTAGGTACAAATATAAGGTTGAAAACTAGAAAAGTGTCATGCTCCACCCCGGACATCCACTCCAGAGATTACGGCTCTCTCACGCCAGCACCGATCCGGATCAAGGACAGGAATTCCTTCTCCCCTGAACTCACTTCCTGGTTTTCACTGCTGCTTATTTAAAGGCGATTCTCAGACTCTGTTTTTGCAAGAATGTCTTGTTTGCTTCTTTAGCCATTTTTGTGCCTCTCTTGCGCCTTATGGTTTTTCCTCTCTAGTGATTTTCTCTTGTCCATGTTTTTTGCACTAGCATTTTTCTGGTTCTTGGACTTTTGCACTAAGGGTTATTTCTGGTTCATGATTTTTGCACGAAAGGTTATTTCTGGTTCATGGTTTCTTACACTAAGGGTCTTTCCTTTTTTTTGTGGTAGTGTTTTTGTCTTTACTTGTCATGTTTTTGTCAAGTTGTTTGTTCTCATTTTGCTTGGACTATTTTTGCTATTTGTTTTTTGTCCTGTTTGTTTATCTTTTGCCACACCCTTTTCCCTGTATTAAATCATCTTATTTATTGAATTACTGTCTGTGTTCTGTTTTTGGATCCTGACTTCACCATATCTCCACCAGCCTTAACAGTATGTTCTGGCCAACATGGATCCAGCAGAACTTGCCTATCTGAGAATGGCCATCCAGCAGCAAGGAACTCTCCTTGGGACCCACCAACAAGACCAACAACAAATTACCCACAACCTCGCCACCCTGTCCAATGCACTCAACCTTTTCATCATGCAGATGCAGCACTGTCAAGCCATGCCTACCCCTGCTCAGCCATCTCCTACTTCAGCTCCTGCCACCGCCTTTCTCCATGAACTGAGACTTCTGGCACCTCAGCCCTACAATGGAGAACCAGGTACTTTCAGATTGTCTTTGTCTCAATGTTCATTGATTCTAGAACTGCAACCTCTGGTCTTCTCCACAGAATGCTCCCAGGTAGCATATACAATAATGCTCCTCACCAGCAAGGCTAGAGAGTGGGGAACTGTGGTCTGGGATGCCAATGTACCCTTTTTTTTTTTTCCCAGTTTCAAGGACTTCTCGGAGGAGATGAAGTGAACTTTTGACTGCTCTCTGTCTGGCCGGGAGGTGGCCAGAGAGCTCATGGAGCTGTGGCAGGGGTCCCAGTCTACCTCAGATTATGCCATCGAGTTCTGAATGTTTGCGGCTTTGTGCGGTTGGAACAAGAGTGCCCAGATCGACACGTTCCTGCATGGTTTGTCCAACACCATCAAGGATGAGTTGGTATCGCGGAAACTGCCATCAGACCTCTCTAGCCTCATGGACCTCACCAACTGCATTGACACTCAGATCCAGCAATGGAGGAGAGGGAAGAACCACCCCAGATTCATCTCCTCTCCACCTCCCGTGTGTCCATCAAACCCATGCAGATAGATTGGGTTTGGGTGTCAGTGGAGGAATGACATCACAAGCACAGCATGGGGGCCTGCTTCTACTGCAGTCAGCTGGGCTACATCTGCCGAGCCTGCCTGCTAAAAGGATGAGCCCACCAGTGAATCAAGGGGCCCTGGTGGGCAATCCTCGGAACCAGTCCCCTGCTAATTGTCCATTACTTCCTATCATCATTATCAGTGACAACCAGCATCACCACCTCCAGGCCTTTGTCAACTCGGGGGCGGACAGGAACCTGATCTGCTCCACCACTGCCAAGTGTCTAGGAATCCTGCTACTTGCTCTTGACATCCTTCTCACTGTCCTGTCACACAATGGCACTGGCTTGACCAGCATTGCCCACCTTACTGCCCCGCTCACTCTAAGGATTTCCGGTAACCACTCCAGAAATCATCCAGCTTCATGCCATGAACAACCCCCACATACCCATTGTCCTAGGATTACCATGGTTAATGCAACACAACCCCCCCACCTTAACTGGGCTGACAACAACATCTTTGGCTGGAGCCAGTCCTGCCTAGCTTCCTGTCTGAACTCTGTTCTGCCTCCCGCTAAACCACTGCAGCCTTCAGCCAGTGAGTTCCCTGACCTCTCTCATGTGCCTTTGGATTATCTGGATCTCAAACTTGTTTTCAGCAAGACCTGAGCAGTATCCCTCCCTCTTCAGACCCTATGACTGTGGAATCAACCTCCCACCTGGGACAGTGCCATCCAAAGGATCTATCTTCTCTCTCTCTCTCTCTCTCTCTCTCTCTCTCTCTCTCTTGTAGAAAGGCAAGCCATGGAGAAGTACATCTCTGAATCTTTGGCAGCTGGGATCATCCATCCTTTCTCTTCCCCAGCAGGGGTGGAATTCTTCATGGAAAAGGATAAGTTGCTCCACCCCTGCATTGACTATCGGGGTCTCAATGCCATCATAGTCAAGAACCGCTACCCACTACTGCTCATGACCACAGCCTTTGAACTACTCCAGGGAGCCAATGTATTCATCAAGCTAGATCTATGCAATGTATACCATCTTGTCAGGATCAGGGAGGGGGATGAGTGAAAGACTGACTTTATCACCACCACCGGTCACGGAGTACCTCTTGGTCCTTTTCGGCCTACCAGGCACTCATTAACATCTTAAGGAACTTCCTAAACATCTTCATTTTTGTGTAATTGGATGATCTCCTGATCTTCTCCCATACATCAGGGTCATGTCCGGCAGGTCCTCCAGCGCCTGCTAGAGAACAAGTTGTTCGTCAAGGTGGAAAAGAGCAAATGTCACCAGAGCTCTCTCATTTCTGGGATTCATCATCTCCCCAGCAAGGATTCAGATGGACCCCCCCTCAAGCTCAAGGCAGTTGCTGATTGGCCCACCCCATCTTCAAGATGAGAGCTCCAGTGCTTACGAGGATTCAACTTCTACAGATACTTCATTCACAACTTCAGCATGGTGGCCAGACCCCTCTCAGCCTTGACCAAGACCCAATTCAAGTGGGGGGAGGAAGCAGAGAGGGCCTTTTCCATGCTCAAGCACAGGTTTACCACAGCACCTTTTCCCACCATACCCGAACCTACCAAGCAGTTTATTGTTGAGGTTGATTCTTCCAAGTTGGGGTCTCAGCTATACTATCCCAGAGGGCCAATGATGACAAGGTCCACCCATGCTCCTTCTCCTGCTGGCTATTCCCAGCTGAACGGAATTATGACATCAGTGACCGAGAACTACTGGCTGTTTACACTAGCCTTGGAGTGGAGGCACTGGCTCGAGGGGTCAGAGCTCCCCTTCCTAGTCTGGACCAACCATAAGAATCTGGAATATCTCAAGTCTGCCAAATACCTTAACTCTCAAGTCCATTGGACTCTCCTTCTCCCGGTTAAAGTTCATCCTGTCCTACCACCCAGGCTTCAAGAACGGCAAACCCGACACCCTGTCCAGGATGTCCTCTTTCTACCAAGAGGAGTCTAAGCCACCTGAGACATCCTTCCTCAACACTGCCTGGTGGGATGTGCCATTCTAACGGTTGAGATGCTCATGCAGAAGGCCCTGGAAGCAGGATCCTGGTGAAGGTAACCCCAACAACATTCCTCTTAACCATCTGTTTGTCCACTGTCCTGTGCAAACCCAGGTGCTGCAGTGGGGTTATGGCTCCAAGCTGGCCTGTCATCTGGGAGCTGCCTGAACCCTGGCATTCATCCAGCAGTGCTTTTGGTGGCCATCCATCAAGGAGGATGTCTAGGAGTTCATGGCAGCCTGTGACACATACATTCAGAACAAGACCCCTTGCCGGCTTGCTAAGACCCCTCCTGACTCCACATTGACCTTGGTCTCACATTGCCCTGGACTTTGTCACAGGACTCCCCAACTCAGATGGCAACACATGCATCTTCACTGTCCTTGACCATTTCTCCAAGACATTCCATTCCTCTGCCCAAGCTCCCTTCAGCCAAAGAAATCACAAAATTATTCATCCCCCACGTCTTCCATCTACATGGACTACCCACCGACATTGTTTCTGACCGGGGCCCTCAGTTCATTGCAATGGTTCTGGAGGGTCTTGGGGCCCTCAGTTCATTGCAATGGTTCTGGAGGGTCTTCTGCAAACTCATCAGGGCCACCTGCAATCTCACCTCAGGCTTCTACCCACAGACCAACAGCCAGACAGAATGGGGAACCAGGCTTTGATTGTTGTACTCGGGTGCATGGTGCCCATATGGAAAAAATGTAGATAAATCTTATAAAATTATGTCCATTGTCTGAAACTTGTATGTAAAGCATACAACAGTGAAACCAGATATAAGATCCTTAGTAAATTTGAACAAAATGAAACTTGTATGATTTGTGTATTTATAAGAATAATATGACAGTATGCAAAAGTGGCCACTTTCAGGAGTAAATCATGACATATGATGCACAATACATGAAACATAGACTGAAGGTGATGCAAAGTTATATATATTTTTTTCTAATTTTTTTCTATTTCTTTTCCATATGGGTGTCCAGGGATGCCAGTTCTTGGAGTAAGTACCTACCCTGAATCGAGTACACTCAACACTCTTCCTTCATCTGCCACAGGTCTCTCACCCTTCCAGTGCTCCCTAGGTTACCAACCATCACTCTTCCCCAACCAAGAGGAGGCGGTCACTGTACCCTCAGCCCAGACTTTCATACACTGCTGCAGGAAGACATGGGCATTGGCCTTGGAGAAAAATCACTTGCTCCACCCTAGTATCCAAGAGGCAGGCTGACAAACACTGCTCTAAGGTGCCCACTTACCGGCTGGGACAATGAGTCATGCTCTCCACATGCCATCTGCCACTCAGAACCATCTCCCGCAAGCTGGTTCCCAGGTACTGAGGACCCTTCCTCATCAAAAAGGTCATCAACCCATGTTCCGTCAGACTGATGTTACCACTCACCATGCGACGCATTCACCTCATGTGTCACAGCTTAAACCTCTGGTCTCTAGTTCTAACCTGAACTTTTTGCCATTTGTTTTTCATCCTGTTTGTTTATCTTTTGCCACATGCTTTTTCCTGTATTAAATTACCTTTATTTATTGGATTACTGTCTGTTCTGTTTTTGGATCCTAACTTCACCATACCTCCACCAGCCCTAACAGTTGTTTTTTTGTGATTTATTAGCTTGAATAGCCTAATGGCTGGGCTGTTCTGTCACTATTAAGCCCTACACTTTGAAGGAACTAAAAGGGGTTATGGATAATTTGAGGTTCTTCCATTAGCTGAGTAATATGAATGGCTTCTCTGTGTAGTTGGAGTTCACTTTGCTTTTATCAGTAATTTCTAAGAAACAACCAAAATATTAGGTTGGGGCTCTGAGAAACCAAAGGAAACTTACTACTAGATGCTGCACTTCTATCTGTAATTTCAAATGCAAGTGCAGTATGTTGGGTCATATACTGTAAGTTTCCTTTTGTGGTCTGTTGTGTGCTATTAAGTAGTTCAGGATTTTCATGGCAATTAACCCTTCTGTAGCCTTCACTTTTTGCTCCTATTGGCGATCTGGAATAAAAAGTTGACCCAGGACAAAACTAAACATTTAAAACCTGACAGACATGAAACAAGTACATAATTCTTCTTTATATGGTCTCGAATACCCTTACAAGCAATAATGATAAATCTGTTTATTTTAAATTTACTTCTGCTAAATCACTTTTGTAACTGAAGTGTCATCTGTTTTTTTTTTTTTGTGTAATATAAGCAATGAATTAACAATCAACACGTGTTGATGAATTAATTAATATATAAATATTTGTGTAAAAATATAATTTATTTTGATTTGTACAGGGCACTGTAACTAGAAGGGCACATGGTAGAGTATATACCTCCATCAAATCACTTGAACTGAGGACAATACTAAAACTGTCCACCACATTCATCCAAATCTGTTCACTACATTTTAGATACATTGGCCAAAGAAAAATATCCTGGATCCACATGCATATCCAGATTTGCATCAAAATCTAATCAATTCTTCTTTGGCTCACCTTTCCACCAAATTTCATCAATCAGTTCACTGCTCTTTAAGTTACATTCGAAACAAAGTTGATGGAGGCAATTAAAGAACTGCCAAAGGAACCACAACTGAAATTGCTACCTCATATACAGTATGATTAGGCCTCATTTGCAAGCAATGCATCCACACAAATCTCTGCTTAAACCCTGTGTACAAATGTTTGATGCACAAATCTGTGGTTAATAAAAATATCCTTACCTAAATTTGTTCATACTATAGCAGCTGAGTTTGTTGATTTTTAGTTTACAATGGAGTTAGTGTGTGTGTATGTGTATATATATCATATTGAAATTTAAGTCATTGAAATGTATCAGCTTTGGGCCCAAAAGGTTGCCTGTTCAATTCCTTGGATCAGCAGGAATGGCTGAAGTGCCCTTGAGCAAGGGCACTTAACCCCAACTACTCTCCAGGCTACTCTGGGTGTGTTGTACATCATGTTGGAAAAGAGCATCTCCTAAATCCCATTAATGTCAAGTCAAGTTTATTTGTATAGCGCCTTTAACAACAATCATTGTCGCAAGGCAGCTTTACAGAATTTGAACGACTTAAAACATGAGCTAATTTTATCCCTAATCTATCCCCAAGATAATGCAATGTAACACATGTAATGTCCTCTGTGAACAAATTTAGAACTTCCTCAGTACACACACAATGACGGGCTGGCTGTCATAGTAAATGTAAAGATACACCTTTAAATGCAAACTAAATGTATACTATCAATGTATTAAAAAAATCTTTAATAGACAATAGTTTAATTTACTAATGCTTTGACCAAATGTATCAAATATCAATGCCCTTTCATCCTCATTTGTCATCTTTAAATTCAACTATAACAGTTGAGTTTACACAGTTTACAGTGGAGTAGACAATTTTCCTATTGAAATGAAAGTTTTGGTTTTCATTAAATCGTTTATTGGCCAATAATTGATCGTCATTCCCAACAATTTCTAGTGCCATGAAATTGTGCATTTGTAGTTGACTTTAATTCATTCATAGCATATTAAATGGCATGCAGTATATAAAAATCACCCTGATTTACCTCCAAGCAACTGAAAAATGGCAGAGCTAGCTTTCCTAGAAGATATTGTTCATGCCTTCAGAATGGAGCACATCTTCAGAGACCAGATAAACATGTTTGAAGAAAGTGAAGAATGGCTTATCAGCCATTTCTGACTACCAAGACACATTTTGCTGTAATTATCCAATTCCCTGGAGCGGCATCTTAGTCACCCGGCACACTGCTCTCGCCCTATACTGCCTCAGGTCCAAGTCCTGTTTACCATCAATTTCCTGGTGACAAGTATGTTTCAGAGGGAAATAGCAGATTGGGAGCTGGGTTTTCACATCCTTCTCTGAGCTGTGTCATCCTGAAGGTATTAAATGGCATCATAAGGCAAATACCCATCAATATTAAATTTCCCTTTGATGAACAATACTAGCATGATGTGAAGAGGAGGTTCCCTGGCATTGCTGGAATGCCGAATACTTTTGGATCAATCAACATGTGCATTAAAGCTCCATCTACAGACTCTATGCAATTTATGACAGGAAATAAAAAAATCAATCATAGGTAATCTGTGATGCTGACTGCCTCATCCTAAATGTTGTGGCTTGCTGGCCAGGAGGCACCCAGGACTCATTCATTTTCCACAACAGCACAGTGGGAATGCAGTTGGAGGCAGGAGCTGGAAGGGATGGGTAGCTTGTCGGTAAGCATCTTTTTTTAATATTTTATTTAGAGTAAATCCTCTATTCTGTTTATGCTACAATGTGTGACATTATTTAGGTGATGGGAGATATGGCCAAAAAAAATGGCTAATGACTCCCTTTGTAAACCCACAAACCCCTCAAGAGTTGCACTACAATGACCTCCATGCCCCCACACATGCTATACAGTGCACATTTGGGCAGCTCAAGGGTCATTGGATGTGCTGGACAAAACATCTGATGGCAAGCTCCTTTCTAAACCTGCGAAGGTGTGCCATATTATCCTGGCATGCTATGCCCTGCACAACCTAGCTATGGCTCATGGGTCATTCCACATCAATTCAACCAGGGACCGTGCACTTGGGTCTCAAATTCTGAAAAAATCACCAGATGTACCCATGTTACCTAGAAGAGAAACAAGTTTATTTGAATGTAAGATGTATACTTTCCATGTTACAGCCAGTTTTACTGGGGGGGGG
>JAPEKO010000028.1:7998268-8008482 GCA_027576075.1 Cathorops hypophthalmus
TGTAGTCCGCCGTTGTTATTGTTATGACTCGTCTAGCGGCGGTGCCTGAGGTTAAAGGTTAGAGAGGCGGGGCTTATACATCATCATTTCAGAAAATATCCGCTTCACCGTCCACACAACGCCTGGCTATCTGGCATTTTCAGATTTATCCACTCTGGGATACATTTTCAAAAAATACCGGTTTCACACCTCGAGAAAAATGGACTCGTCTGGACAGGAGGCCAAAACGATAAAGTTTTTATGCGGAACCATCAAAATCGTACTCGTGTGGACGGGGCCTCAGTTTCACCCTGCCTTGGTCTTGACTACATCACTAACTCATCAGAACTTCACCACATCACCCTCTCGTTGATTGTTTTCCTAGAAAAGCACAACATGGACTGTTTTAATCATTTTTCAGGTGGCCCATTGTGGTTGATGATGGCTGACTTTTGCAATCATTTTAGTGATGAGAGCACAAAGTGGTGCTTGAAAGTTTGTGAACCTTTTAGAATTTTCTATATTTCTGCATAAATAAGACCTAAAACATCATCAGATTTTCACACAAGTCCTTAAAATGGATAAAGAAAACCCAGTTAAGCAAATGAGACAAAAATATTATACTTGGTCATTTATTTATTGAGGCATGATCCAAAATTACATACCTGTGAGTGGCAAAAGTATGTGAACCTTTGCTTTCAGTATCTGGTAAGGGTTTCTTGCTCAATGCTCTATATATTTTGTCACCATGCTAAATCTCTCTGATAAGCATAAGATCGCTAAATTCCTTTTTTCCTCTCTGGCAAAGTGCTATGCTAGGCAAGTGCAGTATGGAGCAAAGACCACAAACAAACCACATCATATGAGCAATTTCCCTTTATGTTCATGAGGATCATTGACCAAGAACCAGAAGGTATTGAAATTGGTGAAAATCTACTTAGCATTGCACAAGGTTCTCGAAGTGTGGCAAAATATGCTCTCGACTTTAGAACCCTGGCAGCAGGGTTCATGCCATGATGAATAAATCACACTGGACTTGCTTATCGATTTGGCCATCTGACTCGATCATCTGTTTGCACACCACCCCTCCATTCAGGAAAGCATTAAGCCTATCACAGCTGCCGAAGACAGCTCTCCCATGGAAGTTTCATGCACCAAGCTGTCACACTTCGAGCACAAGCAATGGAGGAAGGAGGGGTTGTGCTTCTACTGGGGGAGCTCCAAGAATCAGCTCAACCATTGTTCCATTCATCCATCCTGTACAGCTCCAGCAGAAGTTTTTACAAACTCTGAGTCTGGTGAGAAAAATTACATCCAAGTGTTTTAAAATCACAGCATTATTGAAGTTGACCAATTCCACACAACTCCTGAGTGCTTTTATTGATTCAGGAGTGGAAAGAAACTGCATCAGTCATTCCATTGTGCAGAAACTCAACCTGCCCATGGTCCCCTTGCAAAGTGCGCTCAGCATTAGGACCATTGATGGAGGACCAATAGGAGATGGTCTCGTCACTTCAGGGACCACACCGCTTCACCTCTAAGTGGGCATTTTACATTAGGAACAAATCTCATGATATGTCACAAATACAGGAAGTCATGACCTTATTCTTGGCTATCCATGGCTACAGCTTCATGATCCCTTGATCTCAATGACAGAGCAAGAAAATTTGTCAGTGGTCTCCAACTTGTTTCAATAACTGCATCTATCATCCCCAAGTCAACCTTTCATCCACCACAGTACAGAGTCCTCAACCTGACTCCTTGGAAGGCATCCTGGAGTGCTACATGGATTTGCAGGTCTTTATCAAGGGAAAGGCAAGGTGGCTACCATCGCATGGCCCTATGACTGTGCTTTTGACGTTCTGCCAGGCATGTCACTTCAACAGGGGCACATCTACCCCCTTTCCCAGAAAGAACACACTGCCATGGAGGAGTACATCCAAGAGGCCCTGAAGCAAGGATGTATCCATCTGTCCAAGTCTACTGCTTCCACAGGGTCCTTTTTCATGGAGAAACAAGGCAGTGGACTCCAACCATACATTGATTCCAGACAGTTGAACCAGGCATCAGTAAAATACCCTTATCCCCTTCCTCTACTTCATGCGGCACTAGAACAGCTTTGATAGTCTAAGATATTTTCTAAGTTGGATCTAAGAAGTGCATATAACTTGATCAGGATCAAAAAGGGTAATGAATGGAAGACCGCCTTTAGCACAACTGCCTGCCATTTTTACTACCAGGTGATGCCATATGGTCTTTGTTCAGCACCTAATGTGTTCCAGTGTCTAATCAATGATGTGCTATGGGACATGCTAGGCAGATTTGCCATCGCACACATTGATGACATCCTGATCTACTCCACAGATGAAGAAAGTCACAAGAAGCACGTCAGAACCGTCCTGAAGCACCAACTTGAAAATCACCTCTACGTCAAAGCCAAGAAATGCAAGTTTCATCAGATATGAATCTCCTTCCTAGGATACATTATAAGCACCAAAGGAGTAGCATGGACTCCTCCAAGGTCTCTGTGGTTACTTCCTGGCCCACACCTACTTCAGTAAAGGAACGTCAGTGTTTTTTGGGGTTCATGAACTTCTATCACTGATTAAACAGGGGTTCCAGCACTATCACTAACCACTTAATGACCTTACTGAAGAAAGGCCCAAAGTGCCTCCAGTGGAACCCCAAGGCAGAGGAAGCATTTCAGCATCTTAAGCAAGCTTTCACATCTGCTCTGATCTTCCAGCATCCAGACCCCACCAAACCTTTTACGGTAGAAGTGGATGCATCTGACATAGGTGTCGGGGCAATTATATCCCATCAGTTTGGTGAGAAACATAAAGTACATCCTTTTAGCACTTGGAGTAGGTGGGTGGAACACAGAAGTACAGCAGGCCAAAACTGAGTTTCCAAACACTATGACACTTTTCAGTTGTCTCACACACACACTCCCAATCACACACACAGACACGCACACATGACTGGTTCGGGAGAGAGCTCATGTTCTCCTCTCTCTCCCTCCTTATATTGGGCATGGTCCCTGGGGAAGACACACACAGACACAGGTTAATTCACATCAGGTGTAGTGATTCTGCCACTTACCTTCCCTAACTCTGCCCTCCTGTCACAGACCGATGCTTGACCACACCCCTGCTGCCACATACCCCCACTGCCTGACTCAGGCCGGGCAGCCGTCTGGCCTGAAGCCGACTCCCCTACCCCCTTGACGGGAGAGGAAGTCCGCCACAACCATATGTGCCCCCAGCCTGTGGATCACCTTGAAATTAAAGGGCTGGAGTGCCAGATACCAACGGGTGATCCTTGTGTTGTGATCCTTGTGTTGTCATCCTTCATGCCACTGGAGGGGTGCGTGGTATGAGCAGAGGGTGAAAGGGTGCCCCAGCAGGTAGTAGTGGAGGGCAAGGACCACCCACTTTATGGCCAGGCAATCCTTCTCTATGGTACTGTAGCGCCTCTCACGCACTGACAGCTTCATGCTTATATACAGGATGGGGCGATCCTCCACCTCCTGGGACAAAACAGACCCCAGCCCTCTGTCCGACACATCTGTCTGCAACATAAAGGGGAGAGAAAAGTCAGGGGAGTGTAACAGTGGCCTCCCACACAGTGCAGCCTTTACCTCAGAAAAATCCCGCCGGCATTGCTCCATCCACTGGACCGGATCTGGTGCCCCCTTTTTACTGAGATCAGTCAGTGGGCTGGTGACATATGGATAATTAATTATAATGATTAAACCTGCAATAGTAGCCAGCCAGCCCCAGGAACTGTCTCACCACCTTTTTGGTCTTGGGCCTTGGGCAGGCCACAATCACTGCTGTCTTATTAATTTGGGGATGCCCCTGCCAATTGCAAGCCCAGATACTGTACTTCTACCCACCCAATTGCACACTTCTTCGGGTTGGCTCCCCGCAGCACCAGAAAACCAGGCCGGGCTTTCTCTCTCACTTCTTTGGGTTGGCTCCCCGCAGCGCCAGCAAACTGGCCTGGGCTTTCTCTCTGCACTGGTGCTCTGGGGCTCACTCACCTGAGGGGTGGGGGGAGACAGACACAGAAGTGAGAAACGGGAGGGCACCGTGGGTGTGGTGGGCCGGCTTTGAGGGAGCTGGCCCCCACTTCCACAGTGGGGGAATGGGGCGAGGATGAGACACAGAAGGGGAGGGGGAGAGAGAAGAAGGGATCTGCGATCCTGCTGTGTGAACAGCTGCCAAATGATCCTCCACCAACTCCATGGCCTGATCCAGCGACGCCGGGCGATGGCACTGGACCCACTCCACTGTTCCTTTGGGAAGCCGGTTGATGTACTGCTCCAGTGCCACCAGATCAATGATTCCCTCAGCGTCGCAGTTGTCAGCCCTCAGCCACTGCCAGTAGGCATCCCGGAATTGCTGGCCAAACAGGAATTGCTGGCCAAACAGCAGGGGAAGGAGGTGTGCCGCGCATTGTTCCACTGGCCAGCCCGAGGCCTCTGCTGCCTGTTCAAAGAATGCTAGGAAGGCCTCGGGGTCATCATGCGGGCCCATCTTCATTAGGGTGAGGTGGGGTGGACCCACGGCGGTTGACCCCGCCGATGTGAGGAGGTGCCGGGATTGCAGTAAATCTTACATCAGGTTACCACCCTCAGTCCAATGGCCAGGTTGAGAGAGCCAACTAGGAGATTGGTTGCTTCCTGAGAATCTTCTGCATGTGCAACCAGGGGGACTGAGCATGCTTTCTCCCATGGGCAGAGTATACACAGAACTCCCTCAGACACTCTACAACACAGCTAACACTATTTCAGTGTATATTCAGCTACCAACCACCCTTTTTTCCATGGGAAGATGCACCAAGCCAGGTATAGGCAGTAGATGACTGGTTTACAAGCACCCAAGCAATATGGGAGGAGATTCACCAATGTCTCGAAATAATCGACACTAAGTATAAAGAATATGCAGACAGACATAGAGGAGAAAACCCAGACTTCTCCCCAAGCAACAGAGGTGGCTATAAAAAACCTGAGAGCCCAACACCCACAAAAAAACTTCAGCCATGATACATTGGGTCATTCAAGATATTGCAACACAGTAATGAAGTCTCCTACTGAGCAATGAACACCCCTCTCACAGAGACTATCACCCATGTTTGGCATCTCCAACCTCAAATTAGCTATCCTGGGCCTCCTGGCCGAGAACGCTCCAGTCCAGGAACACCTTGAACACCTTCTAGAGGGGGAACCCATCTACTAGGTAAATAAGATCCTTGACTCCAGACACCGAAGAGGACAACTTGAGTACCTGGTAGATTGGGAAAGCTATGGACCTGAGGAACAAAACTGGGTCTCTACCAAGGACATCCTAGACCACCTTCTCAGACAAGAGTTTCATGGTAAACATCCACATAAACCAGCACCACGAGGAAGAGGGCATCTTAGAAATAATTCAGCTCCCAGAGAAAGCTCCTAGGGGGACAGGGTACTCTGTCAGTAAACCTGCTGTAAATACTCAAACTACAAACATGGACATTCAAGACTACAATCCCCAAGACTCACAGAGGCCTCGGTCTCCCAAATATTAACCACAGCTGACATTCATCTCCTCAATTAGCCCTTCTCCTACTTAAACCACTCTCACACTCCACTCCAATGTGAAGTATCATTCTGTATTCACTCAGTTCATACTAAGCCTTGCATTTCTCTATCTGCCTCTCAATTTCCTAACCTTTGCTAGCCTCATTTCGTTTATGCTCTTTCTCTCGTCTACTCTACATTTGCCGATCGACCTACCCTCACTTGTTTCTTGACCTTGCTTCTTGTCTATTGTTTTGGCTTCATCAACAGTCTGCTTCCCTGCTCTCCTCTGCATTTACATCTGTAAGTGCCTGCACTCTGATCACCAGACAAACATCACTATTCAACATCTGCCCACATTAGCTGTTTCAAAAAGCCAATCATATATTTTTCATTAATAAATGTACAATAATGTCCCGGGTTCAGCTGCAGCACTGTTATAATTACACTGACATAGTGTCACTGTGTAACATGCGACTGTAAAACACTGATATACAGTATAACAAATCTTCACTACACATGGAGTCTTTTCCCCACCTGTCACTGTGCCATCTTCCTTCTCTCAGCTTTGCAGGTGCTATGCAGATTCAGAAAACTCTAGGATGAGAGATTCTGAGAGAGAGATTTTTTTCAACAGTCTTTCAATAGGAGCTCTCGAATGGGACTACAAGGAGGTCACATGCTGCTACTGCAGACAGAAATTGGTTTGGGCACAACTACAAACAAGCAGATGTTCAGGAAGCATTGATCATTAGATTAATTTGATGCATTCATCTTGGAAATAATGTTGGGTTATTGCTTCGTAATCATAGTCACCTTGATCAGAACAGCAAACGGAGCAAATGACAGCTGTGGTGAGGTGATATAACTTTACTAGACAACTCTACTTATTCATTTTGTTAGCATCCAAGGCTTTATATATATATATATATATATATATATATATATACTGTTTTTAAGGTATTTGAAATGCTTCCAGTAAACATCACTGTGGATTAGCTGAAAGGGTTTTGGAGACTGAAATCAAATTTCATTCCAAGTTTCTTGCACTAGCATTAGTTCCTTGTTATATTTGTTATTCCATGAAATCGGGTCATGCATGAGCTAACAGCCGATGAGGCATGTAGTACCATAAATGATGAAATTGAGTGAAATAGCTGTTTTATTCTTTCCACATTCACTGGATTTTGACAAACAGCTTTTTTTTTTGGAGGGGGGGCAAATTCGATAAACAAAAACTTTAGACAAAACATCCGACTTTGTTCTGAGGTATATAATAGCTTCAGACATTTATTTAAATTTTCCTTGGACATGTCAGTTATGTAATTTTCAAACTTCTTTGAGTTTTTGAACCAGTCTTAAAATCAACAAATTTTAATACTTAAATATGAAGAATTTAAACAAACCAGTGAAATGACAGTAGCAGTTTGTGAAAAATGCTATCATAATTCTTGAAAATAAAAATAATATGCATTCTTATCAAATACTTTTATTCCATATTTTGTGCTTTTTGTATTTTTTTTTTTTGTATTTTGTTTTTGAGTAGAATTTTTATTTTGTCCTTAGTTGGTTCAGCAACACACTGCCATTTTGTTTTTCTCTATTCACTGTATTTGAGCTGATAGCCTAGTAATAGAGTCGCCAATCAGAGCATGTGATTGCTCATATTCAGTGAATGTTGATGGAAGGAATATATGATGTCAACAAGTCTTTATGGCTTAAACATGACAACCATTACATAAGGAAGAAAGTACTTGGTGTACAATGTTGCAGGAAAACAATTAACTGCTGAGCGGTGTGATAAAGTGGCCTTTAATCTTACTACACAAAAGTTGATTAATTTACCATTCATAGTTACATCCCAAGTTATGAAACTTTCACAAATCAAGTTCATTCCTGTTAGTATTTACAATAGAGCAGCTTAGCATTGCTTTTTTTTTCTCCCCCTTGAACTTCATGAAACAAAAAATGCAGCTTGTTTTGTTACCGGGAACTCCTTGGCCCTGAAAACTTTCATCTCATCATCTCTAGCCACTTTATCCTGTTCTACAGGGTCACAGACAAGCTGGAGCCTATCCCAGCTGACTATGGGCGAAAGGCAGGGTACACCCTGGAAAAGTTGCCAAGTCATCACAGGGCTGACACATAGACACAGACAACCATTCACATTCACATTGACACCTACGGTCAATTTAGAGTCACCAGTTAACCTAACCTGCATGTCTTTGGGGGAAACCGGAGCACCTGGAGGAATCCCGCACAGACATGGGGAGGACATACTCCGCACAGAAAAGCCCTCATTGGCCACGGGACTCAAACCCAGACATTCTTGTTGTGAGGCGACAGCACTAACCACTACACCACTGTGCCTCCTGAAAACTTTGTGTCAGATAATTTATTCACTCTTACAAATTATTAATAATGGAGACTCCATTAATGAATGTTTAATTTAACACTGCCTTCCAGAAAAAAAAAATCAGCATATAATTTTTATTGTTAAAGGAATACTCGGGAATGAAATGCTTTCTAGGTCTATTTTCAGATTATTGGGAGTGCATACATTGAGTTGCTACCACAATCACATCAATCGGCTGTGTTTTGAGAAAATTAGTGTTTTGCAATTTCAACTGAAAAGCACTAACATGGCAGTGCACGGGGCATGTCTTTTTGCTGATACAAAACGCTAGTTTTAAAACCATTGCAAGGCTCAAAACAAAATGACAGTTCTGTGGAAGGGAGTAGAGGTTTCCTACAAATAAAAAGAAGTGTCCCTGGCTCTGCCACTGCACGGACAGTGTGTGTAGAAGAGTAAATACAAAATCAGTAACCTTACCTGAAGTTGGTCTTCTCCAGACTCCATCTTCATGGGACAGTCCGTAAAAGTCGAGTGCAGAGCGCATCCAGCTGGAAATGCATCAATTGTTCATTTCCAGCAGGATGGGCTCAGCACTCTACTTTTACGGAATGTCCCATGAAGATGGCGTCTGGAGAAGATTGATGTAGCAAACTAAGGTGTAGGTGGAGCACAAAAGGACCGCAGGACATAACTGAGTTCCAGAAAACTCTTTATTTTAGACAATTTTCAGTCATCTATCTAATAAGCACTTCGCTCTCACACACACACACACACACACACACATGTCCAGCGTCTGGTTGGGAGATACCTGCTCTGCTGCTCTCTCTCTCTCCTTATAAATGGCACAGTCACTGGGAAGACACAAACACATGTTAATTCATCTGAGGTGCAGTGATTCTGCCACTTACCTTCCCCAACTCCATCCTCCTGTCACAGACCGATGCTTGACCACACCCCTGCTGCCACATACCCCCACCGCCTGACTCAGGCCGGGCAGCTGTCTGGCCTGCAACTGCCCCCCCACCCCCACCCCTTGATGGGAGAGGAAGTCTGCCACAACCATCTGCACCCCCAGCCTGTGGACCACCTTGAAATTAAAGGGCTGGAGTGCCAGATACCAACGTGTGATCTGCACATTGGCATCCTTCATGTGGTGGAGCCACTGGAAGGGCATGTGGTCTGAACAGAGGGTGAAAAAGCATCCCAGCAGGTAGTAGCAGAGGGCAAGGACTACCCACTTGATGGCCAGGCACTCTTTTTCAATCTTGCTGTAGCACCCCTCATGCACCGACAACTTCCTGCTGATGTACAGTACTGGGCAATCCTACCCCTCCATCTCCTGGGACAAAACAGCCCCCAGCCCTCTGTCTGATGCATCTGTCTGCAAAATAAAGGGGAGAGAGAAGTCAGGGGAGTGTAAAAGTGGCCCCCCACACAGTGCAGACTTTACTTCAGAGAAAGCCTGCTGGCATTGCTCCTTCCAATGGACCGGATCTGGTGCCCCCTTTTTAGTGAGATCAGTCAGTGAGCTGGTGATGTCCGAATAATTAGGTATAAACCTACAATAATAGCCAGCCAACCCCAGGAACTATCTCACCCCCTATTTGGTCTTGGGCCTCGGGCAGGCCCCAATCGCTGCCGTCTTATTAATTTGGGGACACACCTGCCCATTGCCCAAGTGGTAGCCCAGATACAGTACTTCCACCCACCCAATTGCACACTTCTTTGGCTTGGCTGTGAGACCTGCCCGCCTCAGCGACCCAAGGATGGCCCTCAGGTGTTCCAGGTGATCCAGCCAATCATTACTATAGATAATGATGTCATCTAAGTATGCAGCCACATATGTGGCGTGGGGGTGGAGAACCCTGTCCATAAGCCACTGGAATGTAGCGGGCACCCCAAACAACCCAAAAGGAAGTGTGATGAATTGATATAAATGAAATGGTGTGGAAAAGGCTATTTTTTTCTCAGGATAATGGAGTCAAGGGGATCTGCCAATATCCCTTTGTCAAATTCAGTGTTGAAATAAAGCGAGCCGTGTCTAGCCAATCAAGCAACTCATCAAAACGAGGCATTGGGTATGAATCAAATTTAGACAATGTATTGACTTTTCTGGGGCGGCACGGTGGTGTAGTGGTTAGCACTGTCACCTCACAGCATGAAGGTCCTGGGTTCGAGCCCCAGGGCTGGCGAGGGCCTTTCTGTGTGGAGTATGCATGTTCTCCTCATGTCCGCATGTTTTTCCTCTGGGTGCTCCGGTTTCCCCCACAGTCCAAAGACATGCAGGTTAGGTTAACTTGTGACTCTAAATTGACC
>JAPEKO010000028.1:9827164-9837682 GCA_027576075.1 Cathorops hypophthalmus
CCTTTCCCATTTTCCTGGATCTGCCCCTGTTGCCAGTGTGATGTTCACCAACTTTCTTGCACAGCACCCTAAAGAGAGTTTTGCCAATATCGTTCACTCTGTAAATTATAAGAAATGGCCACAGTTACACCAGTCATGTCTTTTGTATACCCCTTTTAAAGCTGTGCACCATTCTTTCAGGATCTGGAGCGAGAGAAGCATGCTCACAGTATACTGCAGTTTCAGTTCAGTGAGCAAGAAGGAACACTGAAACAAAGTAAAGAGCTACTGACTGTGAGTACTATGTTTATGACTGTACTGAAAGAGTTCTCTTGAACTCATTACCATTTAAAACCCTTTGTTTTGATTTATAAGTTTTTGCATTCTCACTTCCTTCTATACTCCATCTTTTGCTTCTTTCTCTCCTCAACTTTCGGGTTCTATACTGCTGCATCCTGTTACCAGGAGATCCGTCATTTACGTTTCAAACAAGAGGGCTTTGTTAGGGAGGTTTCTGACCTGCAGGAAACTATTGAATGGAAGGATAAAAAAATTGGGGTATGCTACATAAGGTTGTTCATCTAATGTGTCAAAAACACATTAGCGAAATACCACTCAGGTTGTCCACGTCTGTGTGTATGTCATCTTTGTTAAAACACTTCTGGGTTCTTCTCAGGCCTTAGAAAGACAAAAGGAGTATTCTGATGCCATTCGAAATGAGCGGGATGAACTCCGGGATGAGGTGGTTCAACTCAAAGACCTTTTAAAGGTAAATATAAATGGGTAAATGCATTTAGACAGATGTAGCTTTCATTGTAAAGTAGATTTACATTGTAGATTATATGCTGGATGAAATACAATTCGATTTTCATTTAATTTGTAAAATTGTTTAAAAACTGATTTGTCTCTACCCCAACACCTTGACACTTCAGAAGAAAACCATTTTATCCATCCCACTTTAGAGTGGCACATAAAATCCTGAACTCTCACATCCCCTTCTCCTTCTCTCATGTACCCTCATGTTCATTCACATAATTGTGCATCTCAAAAAATTAGAATATTGTGAAAGTTAATTTTTTTTTTTTGCAATTTCATTCAAAAAATTAAACTTTCATATAGTCTATATTCATTGCATGTAAAGTGAAATATTTCAAGCCTTTTTTTGTTTTAATTTTGATGATTACAGCTTATAGCTCATGAAAATCAGAAATCCAGTGTTTCAAAATGTTAGAATATTTTGAGATCAATCAAATGATTTACAATACAGAAAGGTCCAACATTTGAAAAGTATGTTCATTTACAAACTCAGTACTTGGTTGTGGCACCTTTACGATGAACTATTGCATCGATGTGGTGTGGCATGGAGGCGGTCAGCCTGTGGCACTGCTGAAGTGTTTATTGAAGCCCAAATTGCTTTGATAATGGCCTTCAGCTCATTTGTATTTTTGGGTTGGGTGTTTCTCATCTTCCTCTTGGCAATTGCCCACAGATTCTCTATGGGGTTCAGGTCAGGCAAGTTGACTGGCCAATAAAGCACAGTAATATCATGGTCAGCAAATTATTTAGCAATAGTTTTGGCAATGTGGGCAGATGCTAAGTCTTGCTGGAAAATAAATTGGCATCTCCATAAAGCTTGTCAGCAGATGGAAGCATGAAGTGCTCTAAAATCTGGGAGATGGCTGCATTGTCTTTGGACTTGATAAAACACCATGGACCAACAACAGCCAATGCCAAGGAACCCCAAATCATCACAGACTGTGGAAACTTCACATTGGACTTCAAACCCCTTGGATTCCATGCCTCTCCACTCTTTCTCCAGACTCTAGGACCTTGATTTCCAAATGAAATGCAAAATTTACTTTCATGTGAAAAGAGCATTTTGGACCACTAAGCAACAGGCCAGTTCTTTTTCTCCTTAACCCAGGTAAAATGCTTCTGATGTTGTCTGTGATTCAGGAGTATCTTGATATAAGGAATGTGACAGTTGTAGCCCTTTTCCTGAAGATGTCTGTGTGGTGGCTCTTGATGCACTGACACCAGCCTCAGTCCATTCCTTGTGAAGCTCTCGCACGTTCTTGAATTGACTTTTCTTAACAGTCCTCTCATGGCTGCAGCCATCCTTGTTGCTTGTGCTCCTTTTCCAGCCAGCCTTTTCAGCAATGACCTTCTGTGGCTTACCCTCCCTGTCAGTGTCAATGATCATCTTCTGGACAACTGTCAGATCAGCAGTCTTCCCCATGATTGTGGTTGCGTGTACTGAACTGAACTGGACTGAGAAATGCATGGTGTTTATACTGTTTTGCTCAAACTCAAAATGAAAGCTTGTAATATTTTTAGATACTGGATTTCTGATTTTCATGAGCTATAAGCCATGATCATCAAAATTAAAACAAAAAAGCTTGAAATATTTAACTTTTACATTTAATGAATACTGAATTTATGAAAGTTTACCTTTTTGAATGAACTTTTTTACAATATTCTCATTTTTTGAGATACACCTGTATTCTCACATACTTTCATGTACCTTCATGTACTCCTCACATACACTCACGCGCCCTTATGTACGATCACATTTCCCTTACATACCCCTCGCATACACTGATGTATCCCTCACATTAAGCTAAATATTTGGACTGGAATAATCATTTAACCATAAAATAATTCTGTACAGAAACATGGCATTGTCCTTGGACCAGACTTGTGCACCAATGGAGAAGCTGAAGAAAATGTGACTGATGGATCAGCCTGCACTGAATTGCAGCAGGAGAGCAATGTATTAGGTAAGCTTCTTTTGGCCAAATGCAAGTAGATTTCTTGCAGTGTGCTAGCTGAAGCTAAGAGACCATGCACATCTTGGGGCTTTGGCATGTTGAGTGTGATTTCTGAATATTAACTCTCACAGCTATATTTGCCTTTTGCTTTAAATAGTTATTCTAGAATGCATTCCTATTTCCATCTCGTTTTTGGAGTGATAGCTTCATTGTCTACACTTGAAATGTTGCAGCAACAGCTTTTCGAATTGTATCGAATGGCATAAGCTGTTTTTTTGCTGGTTCAAAAGTTGCATCTTCAAAGGTTTAATATTCACATTTGTACACAGACACCCACCCACCCACACAGACATATATATATAATGCGCACTAATAAGTGTCTGGGAAAACAGCTGAAAAATAAGCTGATATTTCACTTGATAAAGTGATGGAATTGTCTAAAGCTGTCCTTTACTCTTAATTTTGAAATTGGTCTGCTTATCAACAAAGATCAAACTAACAGTAGTTCTTGTTTTTTGAGTGGTTATGTAGTAACATGGTGGGATAAAGGCTGTTGGACGTTATTTTAGTACTTCGGCATCACTCAGAAATGTGTACTCTGGTGTTACTGGGTTAAATAGGTCATACTGTAGCTCAATAAGTCACAATACAAACCTACATGAAGACCATATTACTGTGGTACCTATAAAGCTTGTTACTTCCAGAATTACTGGCACCTTTCACAAAAAGGTAAAATGAATAAAATAAGCTCAATCAAATGCAATAACTGCTTTGGTAAAATAAGCATACCTCGCTTAACTTCCGAGTACAATTAATTGGGTTTTAGGCAAAGGTATCCAGGTATACGTAAGAGCCACTACATCACCACGCACAAAACAGTACCAAAACATCAATGATATGTCACTATTGTTTGGGGACATTTCATAGTATTCAAGTCCCCATTTTGTTACCAAACATGTCAATAGTGTTAATGGCTAAAGAAATCTGGCCACAACAGATTATTGTAACTGTTGCTTCAGTTATGCTTAGTGAAATTTACATGCTGCATTTTGAGTTTCATTTTTGTTCAGTTGTTTCACACAGAATATTGTCCTGCAAGTGTCATTTAACAGACAGCAACAAGAAATCATCTAAATTGTACAGTTCTAAAACAGTGCTCTTTGGATACATTTTGCCCTCATTAACTTTTCCTGACAAATTTGTTGACCTGTATTTATTATATTTGTGATTTGTGCATAATGGCATGTCAGCAAAGCTTGTCTCCCTCCCATAGTGAAGGATGATGATAATTTTCATCACATTTGGCCAAAGGCAATAACTCTTGGGTTGAGCTTAAAAATCCCTGAATGAATCATGTACATTTCTTATACTATATAATCATTTCAGCCAGTCCTCTTGAAGAGTCTCAGTAACAGTGAAGTTTACTTTATCTTGTATGCTTTCCATGTCTATCTGTATTTCATGCTGCATGTTTCTCTCTCTTCAATATTCACATTTGATCAGAAGCATACTGAGCTTGACCTCTGTCATTCTCCCTTTCCATTTTTAAACTTTTGTCTATAAAATGTATATATTAAACAGCAGACATTTTTCTTACTTCCTCTCTCATTGATTCCTCAATCAATCTCCCAGGCACTCAGGAGTTGCAGTTGTATAGAGATGAAAATGTAGAGAGCTCCAGAGCTGGCCAGTTCCAACACCCACAGGATCTTGACCATGGAATTCAAGAGAATCACCTGCCTCTATCTGCCTCTGGCAGGTCTTCTGAATCTTCTATAGTAGCACAAAATGATGGCGGTCTTGGGAATTATCTAAATAACAGCATTGAAAAAAATCTAAATGTTGAAAAGCCTCAGAATGATTTTGAGGTTGAAACAAAGGAAGAAGTTGTATTGGAAATTTCAAATGATAATGCTGTAGCACAAGAACCTGTTGCGATTATTATGCAAGGTATAAGAACAGATGAGCAAGAAATTCTACTGTACATTAAAAGAAGTGAGACTGTAAAAGAGGGAAAGCCTGATTCCACAGAAAAATTCACATGTGAGATATCAGAAAAAGATGGAGGTCACATAAATGAGACTGTGGTTGGTGATTCTCAGATCAAAATGGTTTCTGAAAGTTTGCAATCAGCAAAAATAGATACATCACATTCCCAAAGTGCCAGTGTTTCAGGAAAAAAGAAGAAGAAAAAAAAGAAAAATAAACAGAAACAAAAGCACAATTGTGATGAAAAAGGGGTTCATTCAGAAATGGGGGACAAGAATGAAAAGCGGCTCATGGAAAGCAGTTCAGTTCAGGCAGTTTCACTTTCAGAGTCTTGCTCTGTACGTTCAGAGGAAGCAGCAGTAAATGAGAATGAACCAGATTTCATGAATACTGATGAAATTGACCTGATGCACAAGACAGCAGAATCTCTAGAACTGCAAAGCCCTGATACTGGCCCTGGAAACAGTTTAGAACGAATCAATAATCTGACTGATTGCATGAGCAGCACTGACCGCATCCCACTGGTGGACTCCAAAGCAGAAATGAATATCGCCATCCCTACTTCTGACTTTCCATTGGAAAGTACTACTGTGGAGTTAAATGCTTCTAATGGCAAATACAAATTGCGAATCAACCCTGATGACATCGAACCAAAAGACATCGTTGCCATCTGTGCAGATTTACCTGAATCTGAAAGCTATTTTGATGTAAAACCTGAGAAAGATATCGGTGAAACTACCAAAGATATAGAAACCACTGATTGGATTGTTCATTTTGATGATGAAACCTATACTAGTGCAGAAACATCCACAAATACGCAGCTGGATACACAAACATCTGCAGACGCACAGCTGGATAACACATTAGTTATGGCCAAAGGACCAAAAGCAGAGCAAGAAGCATCTGCAGATGCGCAGCTGGATAACACATTGGTTGTGGCCAAAGTACCAAAAGAGCAAGAAGCATCTGCAGACGTGCAGCTGGGTGACACGTTGGTTGTGGCTGAAGGACCAAAAGCAGAGAAAGAAGCATCTGCAGACGTGCAGCTGGGTGATGCATTGGTTGTGGCCGAAGGACCAAAAGCAGAGCAAAAAGTGTCTACAGACGCGCAGCTGGGTGACGCGTTGGTTGCGGCCGAAGGACCAAAAGCGGAGCAAGAAGCGTCTGCAGACGTGCAGCTGGGTGACGCGTTGGTTGCGGCCAAAGGACCAAAAGCGGAGCAAGAAGTGTCTGCAGACGCGCAGCTGGGTGATGCGTTGGTTGCGGCCAAAGGACCAAAAGCAGAGCAAGAAGCGTCTTCAGACGCGCAGCTGGGTGATCCTTTGGTTGTGGCCGAAGGACCAAAAGAAGAGCAAGCAGCATCTGTAGACGTGCAGCTGGGTAACGCGTTGGTTGCGGCCGAAGGACCAAAAGTGGAGCAAGAAGCATCTGCAGACGCGCAGCTGGGTGATGCATTGGTTGCAGCCAAAGGACCAAAAGCAGAGCAAGAAGCATCTGCAGACGTGCAGCTGGGTGACATGTTGGTTGTGGCTGAAGGACCAAAAGCAGAGCAAGAAGTGTCTGCAGACGTGCAGCTGGGTGACGCCTTGGTTGTGGCCGAAGGACCGAAAGTGGAGCAAGAATCATCTGCAGACACACAGCTGGGTGACGCGTTGTTTGTGGCTGAAGGACCAAAAGCAGAGCAAGAAGCATCTGCAGACGTGCAGCTGAGTAACGCGTTGGTTGTGGCCGAAGGACCGAAAGCGGAGCAAGAAGCATCTGCAGACACACAGCTGGGTGATGCGTTGGTTGCGGTGGAAGGACCAAAAGTGGAGCAAGAAGCGTCTGCAGATGTGCAGCTGGGTGATGCGTTGGTTGCGGTGGAAGGACCAAAAGCAGAGCAAGAAGCGTCTGCAGACGCACAGCTGGGTGACGTGTTGGTTGCGGTGGAAGGACAAAAAGTGGAGCAAGAAGCGTCTGCAGACGCACAGCTGAGTGACACGTTGGTTGCGGCTGAAGGACCAAAAGCAGAGCAAGAAGCGTCTGCAGACGTGCAGCTGGGTGACGCGTTGTTTACGGCCGAAGGACCAAAAGCAGAGCAAGAAGCTCCTGTAGACGCGCAGCTGGGTGAAGCGTTGATTGCAGCCGAAGGACCAAAAGCAGAGCAAGAAGTATCTGCAGACATGCAACTGGGTGATGCATTGGTTGCAGCTGAAGGACCAAAAGCAGAGCAAGAAGCGTCTGCAGACACGCAGCTGGGTGACACGTTGGTTGCGGCTGAAGGACCAAAAGAAGAGCAAGCAGCGTCTGCAGATGCGCAGCTGGATGACGCACTGGTTGTGGCCGAAGGACCAAAAGCAGAGCAAGAATCACAGGAGCCAACATGCACAGATCAGGAATTCAGAGTAGAAAAGGACGAAGGTGAGGTGGAGTGTGGAGAATCTTTTGAGTTTCATATAGATATTATCAGGTCAGAAGGAAGTTTACTTGGAGATGCTGAGTGTCAGCAAAAACACAAAAGCATTGCTGAGTGTGTAGAGCAGACTTGTACAACCACTGAACCACAGGAGCTCACAGATGCAGAAGATGGACAAAATGTCTCAATGGAGAGAGCCAGGGGTGTAACTGTGGAACAAATGGCCACAACTGGGGGCGATCATAACGACCATCAGCAGCAATGTATTATAGGAAATGAGGAACAAAGATCTCAAGACCATGAAGAAATTCTCCACTTTGAGCAAAATGTAAGGGCCAAGCAGGAAACGAGTTCAGCAAATATTGCACAAGTCCTTAATGATCCATTTCCTGAGACAGGACATTTAGACCAGGAGACCAGTAGTGTCCTTCCACGAAAAGGTCAGAATATGGGAGAACAGGAAATCAGGGAAGTCACAGTGGGTACATCTGAAAGAAACAAAGAGCATGCGAAGAATGGTTCCAAAAGCGAAAGCAAGAAAGGAAAAGGGAAGAGTAAAGAGGACTGCAAAATGTCCTAATACTGTGCCAAAGGATGTTGCCATAAAAGTACATAATGAAGTTTAAAAAAGCCTAACTAAATCCTACTTTAGTGAGAATTTGTTTGAAAAACTTCTTATCCTGAATAACTTCATGAATGCAGAAAAATTATGAGTCACACAATGTGTATTATATTTCCTTAAGTCTAGGAATATTATTTAAGAAAGAAACTACTGCCTCTGCACATTTAAGGTAAATGTATATAAACAGACAGTTCATTTCAGCATTTGTGTTTTGCTGGATGATCTATATGTATTGCAGGTTCCTCTATCAGGTTTGTGTGAGATCTAGACATTCCTAAAAACACAAGAACAAGTTGCAAGTTCGTTTAATGATGTGTCACTCAATGAAAGTCATATGGCTTATTTAATTTCTAATTGTTATTACTGTGGTAGTTTCCATGATATTTTATCTCTAAAGATTATGCAGCTTGTTGCTACCTTTTTCCATGTTATATAATTAATAAAAATAAGATGTGTTGTTTTTTTTTTTTTGGGGGGGGGGGATGTTGATCTGCCATAAGGGACTTTTTGCTTTTCACATTATATTGATTTGTATGTGCTATATCAAAATAACTGGTTCCTTATTAAATGTTGTCGAAAGTTAGTTTTACAGTTGTTTAACATTCTATTCACTGATATCATCTTTCAGTCTGATGCATTCTGTAAGCAATTTCAGATGTCCTGGAAGAGTTTGTCACAATGGAAGATCTTTAAAATAAAGTATCAGTAATTTAAAGTAGGTGTGTGTGTGGTTATAGAGAATGCTAAGCTATTTTAAATAAATTTGAACAAATATGACAGAATTCAGTAAACAGGGCCCTACTCCATGAAGCAGTATTTGTTCCATGTTCAGTCCTGAAGTTTCTGCATGTTCTCCATCCTCACCCTCCACATCCCATGTATAGCTCATTTGCATGCACTGAATCCTACTTCCCATAAACCTGGCTCCTTCTACCGCTGTAAGTCTGATTTTTCTTTTTTTTTTTTTAACCATCGAAGGACAGTTTATACCAAATGAATGTTTATTTCTGAGACATCTTTCCACATATTTACTTTAACTCAGGAAAAAGATCTGGGGTGGGTTTCCCAAAAGCATTGCAGCACAAAGATCATCATTAAATGGTCACGCAAGCAGCACAATAAACACACTCCTGGTTAAGCTGCTCTTAGAGTTAAAGGAAAATTCCGGTTTTTAACACTTTTAGCCCCTTTTCTGGAGTGTCTAGGATGAAATTGAACGATTGACACTAAAATTTTGACAATTGGTCCTGTCTCGGCTATTTGGCTCATTTAGAACCCCCCCGTCTGCTTTATAATGGCTTCCTATGGGCATGTCCGATAATGTCCTTATATAACTGTGGCAGGAGGGGCGTGGTCGAGTGTTGACTGTGAACAGCGAGGAGGCAGGTTGAACCAGCAGGTAGCATGTAATGAAGTGCACCTGTGTCAAATTACTGGCTGTCTATTAACCTGTCTCTCTTTTAGACAGTCAGGAACAAGAGAAAGAGGGAGCTGTGATACTCTGTCGCGTGTGTTTATATTTTTCATGAATAATCACTGAAAAGTGTGCGCAATAAAACAAACTCCCCTATTCGGAAGCCTGCTTCCTATTCCTCAGTCCCAGGTTTTGGCACCAGTGTAGCAACACACTAATGTTGGGAAACAAAGGAACGGGAAGCAGGCTTCAGAACAGGTGAATTTGTTTTATTGTGCACACTTTTCAGTGACTATTCATGAAACATAAACACATACGTGACGGGGTGTCAGAACTTTCTCTCTTGTTCCTGACTGTCTGAAAGATATTCTGAGACACAGGTTAATAGACAGCCAGTAATGTGACACAGGTGCATCTCATCTCATGTTCACTGCTGGTTCAACCTACCTCCTCACCATTCACAGCTGATGCTTGACCATGCCCCGGCTGCCGCAATAACTTTTATGTATATAAAAACCCATTATGTACTTTGTGTAGATATAAATTCTTTCTAAATTCTGCTTTTCAGAAATTCGTCTACGGAAATTGGTGGATGAACGAGAGAATTTGATAGAACAGGTAAGAATCCCACGAAATACTCACTTCATTTGTACATTAATTAAGAATGTGGGTTAATTGAAAATGGAATTCATTGTTATAAAAGCTACAGTCTGTCTGTATTTCACAGTATGTTACCACCTCAAAGTGGTTGGTTGTCAGAAATCCCATCCATCTGATCATATTACTCCATGTCCCCCCAGGTTATGATGAGATATTGACCTTTTAATCACCAGAGTAATTATGGTGGGGTTTCTTGTTTTTGTTTTTTCTTTTCTTTTTTTTCCAGTTTAACTTTAGTTAGCTTTACAAGTCCAGAAGTAGTTGTGGTTTTTTTTGTTTGTTTGTTTGTTTGTTTTTTTACTTTCTTTTTTTAGGAATTGACTAGTATTTTAGTTTTTATTTAATTTTAGTCCTAGTTTTAATTTTTCAGGTATTACCCAGTCATAGATATCCCTTAGTGGTATGTTCAGACCAAATGCAGCATTAAAATTCATTCTGGCTGCTCTGCCAGTGTTGAAGTTTGTCAACGGTCTGTGACGTAGATGAAATAAGTGGCTACAAGTTTGTTTGAAATGCTTCCGCTTGGAAATTTTATTTAAAAGGGTATGAAACAGTCATGTCAATTGGTATTTTTGTGTTGACTGATTAGTTAACCCTGTGATGACCTGGCAACTTGTCCAGGGTGTACCCTGTCTTTCGCCCGTAGTCAGCTGGGATAGGCTCCAGCTTGCCTGCGACCCTGTAGAAC
>JAPEKO010000028.1:10005634-10017389 GCA_027576075.1 Cathorops hypophthalmus
AGGGGGAGGAATTATACAATTTTATGGCCACTGGTCAGAAAGACCTCTTGTGGCATTCAGTGGTGCTCCTCATTGGATAGAAACAATAGAAATAAGGGAAGTTATATAAGAGACTAACCTGATGGTGAAAGTAAGTCTTGCATGTGATGTTGGGAAAAACAATGTTTGTGTTGGGAAAAACATTATTGCACATGACAACTCAGTATATTGCATGTGAGATTGGTGTTATTGTCTTCGTTGATCAGCTGTCCATCCTGCAGAAGGGGGAGGAATTATACAATTTTATGGCCACTGGTCAGAAAGACCTCTTGTGGCATTCAGTGGTGCTCCTCATTGGACTCAGTCTCCCACTGAAGGTGCTCTGATGTGACTCCACTGTGTGATGCAGTATCATTTTTTGTCACATTTGAGAGGGGGAGAATGATGTTACAACCAACAATTGTGAACTGCTAAGAACATGTGTGACAAATGTAGCATTTTATAAAAACAAATGGCTGTACACAGCCTTGCAGCGGTTTGATTACAGTACACATTTTTCTGCATGAACACACAAACCTGTGTAAATACAGTGAATACATTGCTACATATACAAAGTAGTGTATGTAATTAACTCAACATAACAAAATAAGGGTCATCTCAGCTCACAACTATATTGGTCAAGTTTTGGGTGAAGTTGGTGAGATGATGCTGCCTGTCCTTGAACACACCAACTAGATCCCTCCTCACCCTGAGACACAATCTCACACACCATCCTCATCCATTGATCATGTTCTAAAAACAACAAACACCAAAGAAAATGCAAGCACAATCATTGCACACATTCAACTGTTCTTATTCTTGTTTGAAATACATTCTATTATATTTTTAATTCAGGTTTTTAAAAATGCTTACCAATGTGTTTTCTGGCCAAATGTCTGACACCATTTTCCTGTGGCCAGTGCGTCAATGTCTGGTTTTAGGTCTTGTGCTGAGGCAATCTGTAAAACTGTGTGGAGGTTGGCATCGGTGATGTGTGATCTGTGCTTGGTCTTGCTTAGATTCATGATTGAAAACATCTGTTCGCACCAATTGGTGCTCCCAAACATGGACAGAACATGGGCAGCATGAAATCGGAGCTGTGGCATCAAACCAGGGGGCAGTAGATGGTAAAAGTCCTCAATTGTGGCATCCTGAACTTTGCTTTCAGGCTACCATCACTTTGAAGCTCAATTAACTCCATTTGAAGGTGTATACATTGTCTCCTCCCTGCTCTGCAGCCCTGGTCCTTCTTCCTCAGCTCCTTGGGGATTTCAGGTCAGGCTATGCTGCTTTTCCAGAGGCTCATCAGCTGATCCCTTGTGTAAACAATAGAGCCCTGGTGCCAGGACGGGGATCCAGCATGGTAAAAGTATTCCACAAGCAATTAAAATGAAAAAGAACATGCCAAACCACTAAGAACAAAAATGTTGTTACAGTTGTAAGTTCTCTGTACGGTCTAGAGATTGAGCTGTCTTGATCTTGTGGTCCTCTATCTACACCTTGATTGACCTGTCTGTGTGGCATGGAACATTGTCCTGTCCCCATTCCAGCTTTGCTGAAGCAACTCCAGATCATAACTAATCCTCCACCAAATTTCACAATGTGTGAGACACTGTGGCTCGTAGGCCTCTCCAGGTCTCCGTCTAACCATTAGATGACCAGTTGATGGGAAAAGTTGAAAATTGGACTCTTCAGAGAAAATGACCTTACTCCAGCCCTCTATAGTCCAATCCTTATGGTATTTAGCAAACCTCAGCTTGTCTCTTTTTTGCTTCTCATTGATGAAAGACTTTTTTCTAGTTTTACATGACTTCAACCCTGCCCACAGGAGCCGGGATACATCTGGGACATGGAGAACCAAAACCATGACATAAATCTCTATATGTCACTTGTGAGGAAATCGATTAAATGCTTTGATAACTTTGGGTACTTTTTGTTTGTGAATGTGTCTATATAATAAAAAGACAATCACGTGTTGGCTTGAAGATGTTGAAAAACTTGCATTTTTCATACAAACTACATTGTGGATCTGAGTGACATATTTTCTGATATTTCACTCCAGTGACATCACTCCCAGGGTTTTCCTGCTGACTGGATGCACAATGCCAACATGGCAAACCGGTTCAAAATTAAAATTATTTTTTTTGTGTGTGTGTGTGTGTGTTCATATAATATAAAGAACATTAAATGGTTGCACGAAGATATGAAGTTTATCTTCTTGTGTTGAAAATATTTTCGCTCATTCACTATGCTCACTCATGAATATATTCACCACTCGAAGACAAACTTCATATCTTTGTACAACTGTGTAATATCCTCTATATGAGTCTTTTTTGTGCATCATAGCCTACATTACTAATTAAGCCTTTAACATCCACATTCCTGTCTGTATTCCCATGTATTATTGCTATTATTCTTCTGGTTTTTGCTTTCCCTTTTGTCAAGACCAGTGTTTTTCAATTCTGGTCTTTGAGTCCCACTGCCCTGCACATTTATATTGAGAAAGACCAATCTAGTCATTTGTAAAATTGCTCAATTTATCAATTTTGACCCTTATGCCTGTTTTATGGATATTACTTTTGCTTCCCATTTTTGTATTGTTTTCTGCCTTTTAGTAATTTTTGAAAGTAGTTTTTAATCTCATTCCATATTAATTTTGTCAAAGCTTTACATAAAACATAGTACATAGATGCCACATTCTGAGTCTCTCTCAGTGTGGCACAGATACTATTTTGTGTTGTCCGACTAGGCTACCTAGGTTTGTAGCAACACAACCCAGATGGAACTGACGCACCTCTCTTTCCACACTAGGCCAGTAGAAATACTGTCATATCTGGGACAAGGTCCTCTTGACTCCTGCATGAGCAGTGGCTTCATGGTATCTTCTCCAGACCTCCTGGCACTTAACTCTAGGGTAGACAACTTGGAGACTTACTGAAGTAAGTCTTTAGAGCCCGTCACTTTCCTATACAACATGCCCTCACTAAGTTGCAACTTTTTTCACTGTTATAGCAATTTTCATGCTCTTGTAGGCATAGACTGTCCAATGGACCCACTAGGCAGTGATCCCTCCCCCACATACTTTTTGACCATTTGAATGTCAGCGTCAGCCTCCTGAACATGCCTCCAATCCTCCATGTGCAGCTCAGGCTCTTCTGGGCAAGTTTGAGAAGTTGGAGCTGCTGCCCCAGTCAGCTGGGCTGCCTGAAAAAGCACCTCTGTTTCTGTGGAGGGATTTGTGGGGAGCCTAGACAGGGCATCTGCATTAGCATTTTCTTTACCAGTACAATACTTCATCTCAAAATCAAGAAGAAGAAGCCAAGCCAAGAAGCCTTTGTCACACGTACACTCAAGCACAGACTTAAGCACACAGTGAAATTTAACCTCTGCATTTAACCCATCCGAAGCAGTGAATACACATATGCACACACAAGTGAGCAATGAGCACACACACATACCCAATGCAATGGGCAGCTATACTACAGCAGCCAGGGAGCAGTTGGGGGTTAGGTGCCCTTGCTCAAGGGCACGTCATCTCAACCTCAGGCCATGGCTGCCCCATATTAATCTGACCATGTCTTTGAACTGTGGGGGAAACTGGAGCACCTAGAGGAAACCCACACAGACATGGGGAGAAACTCCATATAAAAAGACCTCCATTGGCTGCTGGGCTTAAACCCAGAACTTCCTTGCTCTGAGGCAACAGTGCTAACCACCGTGCTGCCCACCACCGTGCTGCCCCCCACTGTGCTGCCCTCCACTGTGCCGCCCTCTATTGTGCCGCCCCAAAAGAGGCCACTTGTGCAACTCAATGTTGCTCTGCTGCCTCAGCTGAGCTGTTTGTAAATGTGCAACTGGATTATTGCCAGTGTACACGGTAAACTTCGCTCCAGTCAAATAGTCATTGAACTTTTATAGCCCACTTTAAAGCCAGTAGTTCCAGCTTAAAAGAGCTGTCATTTGCATTGTTCTTTTCAGTAGGGTGCAGAATTCAGCTGTCATATGTTAGCACATGTTCACGGCCATTCTGTACCAAAGCCAAGACAGCTCCATAGTCTTGATTATTGGCATCAGTATAAACTACAAATGGTAAAAATAAATAAATAAAAATTCAGCATTGGTCAGAACAGGGGGTTGCATCAGGAATGCCTTAAGTTGTTCAAATGAGTTCTGGCACTCAGGGGACCATTGTACCTTTACTGTCTCTGATCTCTTACTGGATGGAACACTAGTCAACAGGGCATTTAGGAGATGGGCCAGTTTGGCTAACCCAAGCACAACATCTATAATAGCCAGCAAGGTCTAAAAAAAAAGCTATAACTTGGCATATTGTGGTCAGAGTGGGCTAGTTTTAAACAGCAGAGTTGAACAGTGTGTTGAACAAAGCTGACCCCTGTCTTGTTAACCATGTGCCCCAGAATTTTAATCTGATGTTGGAACAATTTGCACTTATCAAGTCTCAGCTTCAGCCCATGTTGCCACAGTCTCTGGAAGACCTCTTCTAGGTGCTGCAAGTTGGAGAAGTCATCAGGTGAGTATATTATGTCATCCAAATATATTAACAGTGCCTTCTATCTGGCCATTCAAACACTGCTACATCAGCCACTGGAATGTTGCAGGAGCATTACAGAGCCCAAAAGGCATGTGTCCAAACTCAGTCCCAGAAGAGTAATAATTGCAGTCTTCTCTTGATCTCAGGGATCCATCTCTACCTGCCAATACCTGCTGGCAAGATTGAGGATAGAAAACCACTCTACTTTGGTCAGGCAGGTCAGAGTCTCCTCAATCTTAGGGAAGGCATTCTTGTGAGTAACAACATTTGGCTTCTATAATCCACACAAAACTGCTAACTCTCATCTTTCTTCCGCACCAACACTATAGGAGCAGCCCAGGGACAACAACTTTTCCGAATGACACCCTCCTCCAACATACTTGCCAGCAGCAACTTCATTTTCTTATACATTAGTGGTGGTAGTGGCCGATACCTCTCTTTGATTGGAACTGTGTCCCCAGATGCAATTTTGAACCAAATCTATCCTGCCAAAATTCTCTTCATCTACAGCAAACACTTTGGCCCACCTCTTCAGCAGGGCCTGAAGCTCCATCTGCTGCAGTGGGGTTAGACTTGTGTGACTTAGTAGTTTGCTTACCTCTTCACTGGGGCTATCCTCCTCCCCTGGATCTGAGATCTCCACCTGAGAGCTCCCACTTCGACAACACCCTCAGGTCTGCTGGCCAGGGTTATGTCATGAGTTCCCTGGACATCAGACTCATCCACTTGACACAACCAGCCCAGTTTTTGATAGCGACCTATGGACATAAGGGTGGGGATTGCAAACTCTGACAGGGACCCTTCCTCTTTCACCACTGAAAGGGTCTGAGCTACTCCCCAAGGCCAGAAGGATAGTCTGTCTTGCCAGGGCCCATGCATGCCCGTACTATAATCTCACTATTTGGGCATACTTGTACTGCTCGCTGGCTGGTGGGGTGGACATAGCCCAATAACCCATCCTCTGTTGTGATGGCATGGTCCTCCAACAGACTGCAAAGGTTTCCTTCCAAGCTTTTAGTGACTTCCACTGCTGGGGGGCAGAAAACTAATTTCTCATGTTTAAAAATAACATCCCAACATGCACCAATAACATTCATTCCAACAATTAGTGGATGAGTAGAACGGTCATTTTTCACAATAACGCCTACTTTTTCTGGTATTTTAACCCCTTCAACCTCAAAGTCCATAACAGCATACCTTGAGTATGGTATGCTGAGGCCATTTGCAGCTTTGAGTTGAAGCACCAAGGGGGCACCACTCTTTTTTCAACTTCTGAAAATGATGTGTCCATCACTTCTTGTCATATCAAAGTGACCTGAGAGCCTGTATCCAGCAATCCAGTCATCTTCAACCCCCAACACAAACATCTATGGTTAGGCATTCCCTTATATATGGTGTAGTGGCCCCCTGGTTACCTCACAGGCCAACCCCGGTGCTTGGACCTCAGCAGCAGGGCCACTTATTTTAATGCCAGTGGAGAGTTTGGTAAGTCCCAGCAAAACTTAACAATATGTCCGACCTGTTTACACTGCTGACACATGGGTTTGCCATCTCTAGTCCAGTGATTAGAGTAACCAGAGCAGCTTGGTGCAAATCTGGGCTGATTGTGGGGAGGAGTGTCAGTAAATCCTGTTTGTTACAGAAGAGGTTTGATTTCATAAATGACTTCCTGTTTTCGTCCTTTCATCTGGTCTTTTACATGATCCATTATTTCTTGTTTTAAGGCCCCTTTCCAGTCATAGTCACATGATTCTTTATTGTATCTAGACTCATCCATGGCAAAGCAAGAAACTTTCGACCTGGTATGTCCAACCTGTTCCTCCTCGAGTAGAATCACCTCCCTATGTACTGCAGTGAATCCCTAATCTGGGTTACAGCACACATATGCCCTCAACATTTGCAATAGGGGTCCCTCTTGCAGCCTCAACAGCATCTGTTGCTGTAGGTTATCTTGAGACTTGACTAATTCATCTGGTTTCTGCACACAACCAGAAAATTGTGACCTCAGCACTGTAACAGGGATGTTATCACCATACAGTGATTCTAAATAAATGAAAAATGTGCATCTGGTCACTAACAACACACTAACATGTCGCTTCAGTTGTTTAGCTAGAGCGCCCATTAATATGTCTACTTTTCTGGCTTCTGCTATTTCCCGAGCATTTAAGAGTCCTTGCATTTGCTCCTTCCAGTCCCCATACTTAAGATCACTGTCTGGCCCCTTAAATTTGGGCACCCAAGTTGCAGTAGGGTAAACTGGCATCATCATTGTGTAATGTTTATGACCCCTGGGTACTGAACACTGCTCACAAACTTGTATCCTGCTGACTATGCCAGAAAAAAATGTAGCATAGATACTATTTTGTGCTGTCCAACTACACCACCTAAGTTTGTAGAGCCTAGGAACTCTTTAACCCAATATCTAGATTTTCAGTTCAGGTTCAACAAGAGAGAGTAGTGTGTAGCAACCCAAGGACAGAGACCAGAGCAGAATAGGATGCAAATAAAAGTTATTTTATTTGCATCCTACTCAACTCATCGTACTATACTCAAGGAGCATCAACACAACAGAGGTAAATCCCCCAAATACACAATCTTTTTAGGCCTACTTAAAAAACAAACAAACATTAGAAGTCTAAATTAGACCTGGGGAGTTTACCATACAATAAATACATAAATAAAAATAGCATGAGGAACACATCCAAAGTGCCACACAGGTCAAGTGTCTGAATAATTTGAAGTCTGTATTCTCCAGCTTCCTTGTGTCTGCTGCCACATGGTCCATTGCCTTGGACCCTTAGGACAGATTGCTGTTGTAGCCGCCAAGTCCCTGGTTGCTGAATAGGATCCTTTCAATCCATGCAGTTCCTCCACTATGGCCCCTTGTCTGCTGGTAAAAAGGAGAGACTGGGTCAGTGTGTTGTTCACCCATCCACCACAAACTATTTCTATGTTAACCCTCTGGGATTGAGAGTTCTACTAGTGAAGCTCAGTAGGTTTGAGTAGGTCATGTATTTTAGATAAATACTGGAGACCAGAGGTTTGAGCTGTGATATCTGAAAAGTGGGGTGAGTGGCAATGCCAGTCAAATGGAACATGGGTTGATTACCTTCTTGATGGGAAATGGTCCAAGGAACCTGGGTGTGAGGTTGTGGGAGACGATTCTAAGTAGCAGGGGGTGCATGGAGAGCATGACTCGTTGTCCTACCCAGTAGGTGGGTGCCTTGGAGTGGCGTTTGTTGGTCTGCCTCTTGGATGCAAGGGCGGAGTGAATGAGTCTTCTCTGGGTCAATGCCCACATCCTCCTGTAGTGATGTATAAAGAGCTGGGCTGAGGGTACAATGACCACCTCCTCTTGGCTGGGGAACAGTGGTGGTTGGTAACCTAGGGAGCACTGGAATGGAGAGAGACCTGTGGCAAAGGAAGGGAGAGTGTCATGAGCATATTCGATCCAAGGTAGGTACTTATTCCTAGAACTGGCATTCCTAGATGCCATGCACCTGAGTGCTACCTCCAAAGCTTGGTTTGCCTGTTCTGCCTGGCCATTGGTTTGGGGGTGGAAGCCTGAGGAGAGTCTACAGGTGGCCCCGATGAGTTTGCAGAAGGCCCTCCAGAACTGTGCAGTGAACTGAGGACCCCGGTCAGAAACAATGTCAGTGCGCAGTCCATGTAGATGGAAAATGTGCTGGATGAGTAGTTCAGTGGTTTCTTTGGCTGAGGGGAGCTTGGGCCGAGGGATGAAATGAACGGTCTTGGAGAAACGGTCAATAACAGTGAGGATGCATGTGTTGCCACCTGAGTTGGGGAGTCCTGTGATGAAGTCCAGGGCAATGTGAGACCAAGGTCGATGCGGAGTCGGGAGGGGTCTTAGCAAGCCGGCAGGGGGTCAATTGGCTGTCTTGTTCTGGGAGCATATGTCGTAGGCTGCCATGAACTCCTGAATGTCTTCCTTGATGGATAGCCACCAGAAGCACTGCTGTATGAGTGCCAGGGTTTGGGCAGCTCCTGGATGACAGGTCAGCTTGGAGCCATGACCCCACTGCAGCACCTGGGTTCGCACAGGACAGGGAACAAGCAGATGATTACGTGGAATGTTGTTGGAGTTACCTTCACCGGGGTCCATCCAGGGCCTTCTGCACTAGTGTTACATCCAGGGCCTTCTGCACTAGTGTCTCAACCTCAAGTATGGTGGCCCTCACCAGGCAGCATGGAGGGAGGATGGTTACGGCTGTTTTGACTCCTCCTGGTGGGAAAAGAACATCCTGGACAGGGTGTCGGGTTTGCCGTTCTTGGGGCCTGGACAGCAGGAGAGCATGAATTTGAACCAGGAGAAGAAGAGAGACCATCGGGCTTGTCGAGAATTGAGGCATTTGGCAGACTTGAGGTACTCCAGGTATTTATGGTCGGTCCAGACTAGGAAGGGAAAATCAGACACCTCGAGCCAGTGTCTCCACTCCTTCAAGGTTAGTTTCACAGCCAGTAGTTCTCTGTCGCCAATGTCATAGTTACATTCAGCTGGAGACAGCCAGTGGAAGAAGAAGGAGCATGGGTGGACCTTGTTGTCATTGGCTCTCTGGGAGAGAATGGCTCCGACCCCTGACTCGGAAGCGTCAACCTCGATGATAAACTGCTTGGTTGGATTGGGTATGGTGAGAATGGGCGCTGTGGTAAACCTGCGCTTGACCATGGAAAAGGCTTTCTCTGCTTCTTCCCCCCACTTGAACTGGGCCTTGGTCGAGGTCAGGACTGAGAGAGGTCCATCCACCATGCTGAAGTTGCAGATGAAGTGCCTGTAGAAGTTGGCGAACCCCAGGAAGCACTGAAGCTCTTGTCTTGGGATGGGGTGGGCCAGTCAGCGACTGCCTCCAGCTTGAGGTGGTCCATCTGAATCTTCACCGGAAAGATGATGAACCCCAGGAACGAGACAGAGCTTTGGTGGAACTCACTTTTCTCCACCTTGACGAACAGCTTGTTTTTTAGCAGGCGTTGGAGGATCTGCTGGATGTGACCCTGATGTTCCTCCAGGGAGTGAGAGAAAAATCAGGATGTTATCCAGGTGCACGAAGAAAAAAGGTGTTAAGGAAGTCCCTTAAGACATCATTAACTAGTGCCTGGAAGACTGCGGGTGCGTTGGTCAAGCCAAAAGAGACCACTCATAGTGGCCTGTGGTGGTGTTAAAGGCTGTCTTCCACTCATCTCCTTCCCTGATCCTAACAAGATGGTAGACATTGTGTAAGTCCAGTTTAGTAAACACTTTGGCTCCCTGGAGTAGTTCGAAGGCCGTGGTCATGAGTGGTAATGGGTAACGATTCTTGGTTATGATAGGATTGAGACCCTGATAGTCAATGCAGGGGCAAAGTGGCTTATCCTTCTTTTCAATGAAGAAGAACCCTGTCCCTGATGGGGAGGAGGAAGAGTGGATGATCCCAACTGCCAGCTATTCGGTGATGTATTTTTCCATGGCTTGTCTTTTGATGGGAGAAAGAGAGTAGAGGTGTCCCTTGGGTGGTGCTGTCCAGGGCAGAAGGTTGATACCACAGTCGTTGGGTCTGTGAGGAGGGAGTGACACTGCTCGGGTTTTACTGAAAACTAGCTTAAGGTCCAGATATTCCGGAGGCACATGAGAGAGGTTGGGAAAGTCGCTGGCTGAGGGCTGTGGTGGTTTGGCAGGAGACAGAGTGGAGTTCAGGCAGGAGGCCAGGCAGGAAGGACTCCAGCCTAGGATTATGTTATTAGTCTAATTTAAGTGAGGGTTGTGCTGCATCAGCCAAGGTAGTCGTAGAATGATGGTGAGGGTCATTCATGAAGTGAAATTGAATAGTTTCAGAGTGATTGCCTGAAATCCTTAAGGTGAAGGGGGCGGTAAGGTGAGTGATGGTGGTCAAGCCAGTGCCATTGAATGTCAGGACAGTGAGAGGGACCTCGAGGGTGAGTAATGGGATTCCAAGATCCTTGGCGGTGGTGGAGCAGATCAGGTTTCTGTCCACCCCCGAATCGACGAGTGCCTGAAGATGGTGATAACGGAGCAACGGTCGGTCAACAGGGAACTGGTTCTGAGCATTGCCCACCAGGGCCCCTTGATTCACTGGTGGGCTTGTCCTTTTAGCGGGCAGGCTCGGCAGATGCGTCCTTGCTGACTGCAGTAAAAGCAGGCCCCTATGCTCTGCCAGTGCAGTCGTTCCTCTGCTGACACCCATACCCGATCTACCTGCATGGATTTGATGGACGAGGTGGAAGGTCGAGAGGAGGTGAAGCTGGGCAGTTCTTCTCTCTCTCTCCTCCATTGTTGAGTCAGAGCGTCAATGCGATTGGCAAGGTCCATGAGGCTGGAGAGGTCCGACTGCAGTTCCCGAAAGACTAGTTCATCCTTGATGGCGTCGGACAGGCCATGTAGGAACGCATCGACCTGGGCCCTCTCGTTCCAACCGCATGATGCTGCCAATGTCCAGGACTCGATGGCATAATCTGAGGTAGATTGGAACCCCTGCTGCAGCTCCATGAGCTCCCTAGCTGCCTCCCGGCCAGACAGAGAGCAGTCGAATGTTCACCTAATTTTCTCAGAGAATTATTTGATGCTGGAACAAAAGGATGCATTGGCACCCCAGACCACTGTTCCCCATTCCCTGACCTAGCTGGTGAGGAGCGTGATGGTATAGGCTACCCGGGACCATTCTGTGGGGAAGGCCAGAGGTAGGCTCCAAGATTAGTGAACACTGAGACATAAAAGATCTGCACTGGTTCTCCACTGTAGGGCTGAGGTGAAGGGAGTCTTGGTTCATGGAGAGTGGCGGTGGCAGGAGGTGAAGGAGGCAGCTGGGCAGGGGTAGGCATGGCTCGGGAATGCTGGAGTTGTATGGCTAGAAGGTTGAGTGAATTGGATAGGGTGCAGAGGTTCTGGTTAATCTGTTGGAGCTCCTGTTGGTGGGTCCCGAGGAGGGCTCCTTGCTGCTGTATAGCCATTCTCAGCTGGGTCAATTCTGCTGGATCCATGTTGGCCAGAATGTACTGTTAAGGGTGGTGAGATAAGGTGCGATAGGATCCAAAATCAGAACACTGACAAGTAATCCCAATAAAAAAGGTGATTTGAATTGAAGCAAAAAGTTAACAGATGAAAAATAGCAAAAATAGTCCAGACAAAACTTGGGACAAAAAGCGAGGCAGGCAAGGACAAAAAACGCTAGCACA
>JAPEKO010000028.1:10037333-10049635 GCA_027576075.1 Cathorops hypophthalmus
CTGCGGCTTGATACTCAATATGGCAGATAGGCAAACTTGACCTCTGACCTATGACGTTGGTGCACAAGGTCCATACATGTGTGTAATGGCTGGCAAATTTGCAAATGGAGTAAAAGTGGTGGAATAAAGAAAGAAAACAAAGCATCAGCAATGTCCACTTATTTTTAAACAAATAGATGTTAGTGGAATACTTGGTGCTGGAGATAACTTTAATGACAATGTATATTGATAACTTATAACAATTCTTGGTATGGAAGGGGAGCCTCTATGGTGTACCAGCCCTTGCTTCTTAATACATCCTTGTTGTTAGTCATGCTGTGTTTTTTTTTTTAGTCAATAAGGATATGCCTTTTAAACTTTATAAACTTTATTTATTACCATTTACCAAGCAAAAACTCAGGTGTGGGAGGAGTTCGGTGAGGCCATGGAAAGCGACTTTCGGTTGGCCTCATGGAGATTGGCAAACCATCTGGCGGCTCAGGAGGGGAAAGCAATGCTCTGTCCCGACAGTTTACAGTGGGGATAGTGCTGTCAACCTCAACTGAGGACTTCCGGTGGTGGAAGGAATACTTGCAAGATTGTCCTCAATCCCAACTTCATGTCATCTGAGGAGGATGCAGAGTCTGAGGGTGCTTGGGAGGACTTGCCCATCATGGGGACTGAGGTTGCCAAGGTGGTTAAAAAGCTCCTTGGTGGCCAAAAAGCTCCTCAGTGGCTGGGCTCCAAGGGTGCTTGAGATTTGCCCTGAGTTCCTGAAGGCGCTGGATGTTGTTGGGATGTTTTGGCTGACATGCTCTTCAACATTACATGGAAGTCGAGGACAGTGCCTCCGGATTGGCAGACTGGGGTGGTGGTCCCCCTTTTCAAAAAAGGGGACCAGAGAGTGTGTTCCAACTATAGGGGGATCACACTTTTCAGCCTCCCTGAGAGCCTATGCTGGGGTGCTGGTGAGGCGAGTCTTGTCGATAGTTGAACCTCAGATTCAGGAGGAACAATGCAGTTTTTGTCCTGGTCGTGGAACACTGGACCAGCTCTTTACCCTTGCAAGAGTGCTGGAGGGTGCATGGGAGTTTGCCCAACCAATATACATGTGTTTTGTGGACCTGGAAAAGACCTACCACTGTGTCTCTTGAGGCCCTGTGGGTGTGCTTCAGGAATATGGGGTTCAGGACCCACTGCTGCGGGCTATTCGGTCCCTGTATGACCGGAGCAGGAGTTTGGTTCACATTACCAGCAAGAAGTCTAACTTGTTCCCAGTGCATCTGGGACTCTGCCAGGGCTGCCCTTTGTCACCGTTTCTGTTCATATCTTTGATGGACAGAATTTCTAGGTGCAGCCAAGGGGCAGAGGCTGTCTGGTTTGGTGGCCTCAGGATCGCGTCTCTGCTTTTTGTGTATGATGTGGTCCTGTTGGTTTCATCAATCTGTGGCCTCCAGCAGGTGCTGGGATGGTTTGCAACTGAGTGTGAAGTGGCTGGGATGAAGATCAGCACCTCTAAGTCCAAGTTGCTGCCTCAAGTGGAGGAGTTCAAGTATCTTGGGGTCTTGTTCACAAGTGAGGGTGGGGTGGGGGGGTGTATAGACAGATTGGGGCAGCGTCAGCAGTCATGCAGATGCTAAACTGGACTGTTGTGGTAAAGAGATAGCTGAGACAAAAGGCAAAGCTCCTAATTTACTGCTCCATCTATGTTCCCACCCTCACCTATAGTCATGGGTAGTGACCAAAAGAATAAGATAGTGGATACAAGTGGAGAATGAGTTTTCTCCACAGGGTGGCTGGGCTCTCCCTTAGAGGAAGGGTGAGAAGCTTGGTTATTCTGGAGAGACTCAGAGAAGAACTGCTGCTCCTCCATATCGAACAGAGTCAGTTAAAGTGGTTTGGGCACATTGTTAAGATGCCACCTGGATGCCTCCCAGGGGAGGCTCTCTGGACATGCCCCACTGGGAGGGGACCCCAGGGCAAACCCAGGACATGCTGAAGATATTTCATCTCTCAGCTGGCCTGGGAGTACCTCGGTATTCCCTCGGAAGAGCTGGTGGAGGTGGCAAGGGAGAGGGAAGTCTGGGCAGCACTGCTTAGGAAAAGCTCTGCTTAGTGGAAAGATAACAAAAAAAAAGATCATCTAAAATAAACCTGTCTGAATGGCAAATGCAGTCAGTAGATAATAAAACTGGGAATGTTGATTACAAGCTGAATGAAGATACAAGTAGGTTCACGTTTGTGATAAAATCTGTGTAATACATCCCTGATGTAGGTGAAGTACAGAAGCATGGCAGGTGGAAGTTGATGTTCACACAAACACTTTATTTTACTTATTTTCTTGCTTTACAGCTTTACTCACTTTCTGCTCACACACAGTCACACACGCAACACACACACACACACACACACACACACACACACACACACACACACACACACGTATTCTGGTTGGGAGAGATCCCTCTCTCTGCTCTCTCCCTCCTTTTCTATTCTCTGTCACTGCAACAACACAGACACATAGCATTAATTAACCACAGGTGCATTGACTTTTCCACTCACCTTCCCTGGCCCTGCTCTCCATTCACAAACTGACACTAGGCTATGCCCCCGCTGCCACATACCCCCACTGCCTGACTCAGGCCAGGGAGCTGTCTGGCTTGCAGCGGACTCTCCCCCGACGGGACAGGAAGTTCACCACTACCATCTGTGCCCCCGGCCTGTGGACCACCTTGAATTTAAATGGCTGGAGAGCTAGATACCAATGGGTGATCCGTGCATTGGTATCTTTCATGTGGCGGAGCCACTGGATGGGCACATGGTCCAAACAGAGGGTGAAACGGTGCCCCAGCAAGTAGTACCGGAGGGTGAGGATCACCAACTTGATGTCCAAGTTGGTGGTGCTGTACTTACTCTCCCACATCGAGAGCTTGTGGCTAATATACAGCACTGGGTATTCCTCACCCTCCACCTTTTGGGACAAAATGGCCCCCAGCCTTCTGTCTGATGTGTCTGTCTGCAAAATAAAGGGGAGAGAAAAGTCAGGGGAGTGTAAGAGTGGCCCCCCACACAGTGGAGCTTTTACCCTGGTGAAAGCCTGTTGGCACTGCTCCATCCACTGGACTGGATCTGGTGTTCCTCTTTTTGTGAGATCAGTCAGCGGGCTGGTGACATCTGAATAATTAGGTATGAACCTATGATAGTAGCCAGCCAGCCCCAGGAACTGTCTCACCCCCTTTTTGGTCTTAGGCCTCAGGCAGGCCTCAAGTGCTGCTGTCTTGTCAATTTGGGGGCGCACCTGCCCATGACCCAAGTGGAAACCCGGATACCATACTTCCACCTGCCCAGTTGCACACTTTTTCAGGTTAGCTGTGAGGCCCGCCCACCTCAACGACTCTAGGATGGCCCTACACTGGTGTATATGATTGTCATCTAAGTTGGCTGCCACATAGGTGGTGTGGGGGTGGAAGATCTTGTCCATGAGCTGCTGGAATGTAGCAGGAGCCCCAAACAACCCAAAAGGAAGCATAACTGGTGTAATCCAAACGGTGTGAAAAAAGCTGTTTTCTCTCAGGATAGAAGAGTCAAGGGGATCTGCATCAAATCCAGTGTTGAATAAAAGTGAGCCACACCTAACCGATCAAGCAACTCCTCAATGCGAGGCATTGGGTACATGTTCAATTTAGACACACTCGTCCACACAGAACTGGACCGACCCGTCGGCCTTGGGTACCAGGACCACTGGACTACTCCAGTCGCTGTGTGACTCTTCAATTATGCCCATACTGAGCATGGCTTGAGTTTGTCCTGAACCACCTTTTTTTGTGTTCAGGTAAGTGGTAAGGGTGGCTATGCACTACCACCCACAGGGGCATTTCAATGTGGTGTTTATTGAGGTGGGTGCAGTTGGGAAGGGGCGAGAACATGTCAGAAAATTCCTCCTGCAACTTGGCAACCTTTGTGAGTTGGGCCAGTGAGAGGTGGTCTCCACAAGGGACCGGAGTGGTTCAGGTTGTGGTTTTGGTTGTTTTTACTTCCAGCTCCACCTTCTCCAGAACTACTGATGCCAGTGTCACAGGGACCCTCTCATTCCAATGCTTTAATAGGTTGAGGTGGTGTATTTGTAGAGCCCCACCCCTATCCATTCACCTCACCTCATAGTCAATGTCCCCAACTCGCCATGTAACCTCAAAGGGCCCTTGCCACTTGGTACCTAACTTGGAAATTGACGTGGGCAATAACACAAGTACTTTGTCTCCCAGAGTGAACTCTTGAAGGTGTGTGCCCCTGTCATGCAGCTGGGCTTGATGTTCTTGTGCCTGCTGCAAATTCTCCTGGGTTAAGTGCATGAAAGTGTGAGCTTTGCATACAGGTTGAGAACTTATTGAATTTCATTCTTACTAGGTGACGGTCCCTCCTCCCAGTTTTCCCACAGCACACCCAAGATGCCATATGGCTTCTGCCCTTATAATAATTCAAATGGGGAAAATCCCTTGGAGGCTTGCAGGACCTCTTGTACTGCAGATAACAGGGGCTCAAGCCATCTGTCCCAATTACATGCATCTCCACTTACAGTCTTTTGAATTACATTTTTAAGTGTTTGATTAAACCTCTCTACCAAACCATCCGTTTGTGGGTGATAAACATTGGTGCAGATAGATTTAATTCCCAACAACTCATACAGTTCGCGCACTGCATGTGACATAAACTAAGTGCCTTGGTCTGTCAGGATTTCTTTCAGAATCATGACCTGGGATATAATACAGAAGAGCGCTTTTGCAATACTGCATGCTGAGATATTGTGGAGAGGCACCGCTTCCAGATATCACGTTGCAGAGTCCACCAGAACTAAAATAAAGCAATATCCTTGTGCTGACTGATCTAATGGCCCGACAAGATTCATACCAATTCTCTTGAAGGGGGTCTCGATTAGAGGGAGAGGTCACAAAGGCACTTTTGGAGTGGCCATGGGATTTATTAATTAGCATTTTCAGCACGCCGTGCAACACGCCGCACACCACCGATGAATGTCTCCGCAAATCCCTGGCCAACAGAATCGGGCCATTATTCGGACTAGTGTTTTATCCTGCCCTAAGTGTCGGGCCATGAGATTAAAGTGAGCCACATGGAACATGAGTTCCCTACAGCTCTTAGGGATTAACAACTGGGTTATTTGTTCACCGGTTTGAGTGTTCTGCGTCAATCGATACAGTCTATCTTTAATAATCGCAAAGTATGGGAAGACGGGTGCCGCATTTGGCTGAAGAGTTTGACCATCAATTAGTCTCACTTGGTCAAATGCAAGGTGCAGAGTTTCATCTTGTGACTGCTCTATAGGGAAATCCTCAAGGGAATCCCTGAGAGTGGGAGGAAGGGCGAGCTGCTCCTCACTCTTCGTATCATCCTGATGTGGTGATGACATAGATGGCTCTGTAACAGCTTCTCCAGTCAATGCCACGCCGGGATCCCCCCATGACATTTTACTGCAGGACCCACTCCCAACTACGTATTCTATTAAGGTTCAAAACCCCAACCAATCATTTCCCAAAAACAGTGAGTGGGTGAGACTAGGATTAACTGCTGCCTTAATTCTATGCTTTTGCCTCTGGAATAGAATATGGACAGACACTAGAGGATAATTGTGAACATCCCTGTGCACACACAGCACCTTCACTGCTTGTGCTCTCCCCAGTGCCTCACCTTGCACCAGGCTTTGGTGAAATGAGGTCTGAATATAACTGGAATCCACCAACGCGTGACATGTATCCCCTTGAACACTTTCCAGTATGCAATATATTCCGGCCCAATCAGGGGTGGTCTCTAGTGTGTCGGGGATCCGGATCACAGCTCCCACCTTCATCGCGGAGCCCTGACTCTGGAGATGCTCCAGCTCCCTCACCTGAGGGGGAGAAGACACAGACATGGAAGAACACCATGGGTGCGACAGGCCAGCTGGGGAGGGGCCAGCTGCTGCCTCTGTGGTGGGCGAATGGGGTGGGGAAGGAAAGAGTGAGAGGGGGGAAAAGGAGAGAGAGAGAAAGGAAACAAGGAGAGGCTTCTTGTCCTCCTGTCATTGGAACGGTCACCAGATGGTCCTCCACTAACTTGATGGCTCATTCTAGCGATGCTGAGCAATGACACTGGACCCGTTCTGCCATTCCTTCCGGAAGTCGAGAGATGAACTGTTCCAGTGCCACCAGATTGATGATCCTGTCAGTGTTGTGGTCTTCTGCCCTCATCCACCACCAGCAGGCATCCCAGAGTTGCTGGCCAAATGTGAATGACCGGCCGACCTCCTCCAATGTCAGCATCTGGAAGCGCTGGTGATGTTGCTCAGGGGAGCATCCGACATGCTGCAGGATGGCTTTCTTTAGGTTGGTGTACATGAGCTGGCTGTCAGCAGGGAGCTGCTGCACTGTGAGCTGCGCCTTGCCAGTCAGAGGTGGGAGGAGGCGTGCCACGCGCTGCTCGAGCAGCCACCCCCACATTTTGGCTGCTTGCTCAAAGAGAGGAAGGAAAGCTTCCAGATTGTTATGTGGGCCCATCTTCACGAGGATGATGTGAGGAGGGTCTGCTGTGGTGGTGGTCGAAGCCCCTGCCGATGTGAGCAGATACTGGAACACCTGGCGATCTTCCTGCTGGGCCAACATCAAAGGTTCAAAGCATTGCTTTTTGCTCCTTTTGGAGGGTGGTCAGCACTTGATGCTGGTTCTGCTGGGTGGTAGTGAGGGTATGGATGAGTTCTTTGAATGGGGCGGACTCCGTGTGGGGGTTCCCTTCTGCACTCCCAGGTTTTGGCACCACTGTAATACATACCTGGTGGAGTACAGAAGCACAGCAGGTGAGAGTTGATGTTCACACACACACACACACACACACACACACACACACACACACACACACACACACACTTTTTGATATACTGTGAAGTTTGAGCCAGATCAGGCAATGCATGGTGAAGTTATTACTCACTTTCTGTTTGCGTGGCATAATACTTATTTGTTTGCCATTTCAACATCTTGCCACATATTGGAAATCTCTTTGCAGTTTATCATCTGCAACATCTTGACATGATGTATACCAAATATGGCATGGATCCAACAAACCACATAGGAGGAGTTTGTTAAAATGTAACACTTGTAAATCGAGTATGGCTGATGCAATCTATAGGCAGTTTTTTTTTCATCTTGGGGAACTCCACACAACTACCATATTTGACATGGATAGGTAAAACTGTATACTGGGTAGGAGTCTCAATGTGGCATCCAAAGCTATAAATTTGAATCTAATATTTTACGGGGCACTATGGTGTCTTCTAGCCTCACCCAAAGCAAATGACCTAAGAATAATAAACTTTTGCCCTATTTTCATGAGTGCACAAAATTTCTTGAGTTTTTGAATATTTCCAAGGTGTCAAGTATGTACTTATAGAAAAAATAATAATAAATCATACCAAAACAATATGGCCAATCCCTTTGCAATTTAAAATCAGCAACATCTTGACCAAATCTAGCATGAATCCAACAAACTGCCAAGGAAGGCTACATCAAAATGGAACACATGTTTTGGCAATGGAGTAATTACTGTCCATGTCCAAATGGTGGTGTCTTTGGGCATGTGGATATTTTCAGAACCATGATATCCTATGACCTGCGATGTTTCAGCCATATCAGACAATGCATGATGAATTTATGACTCACTTTCTGTTTGCGTGGCATAATGTATAAATTTATTGCTTCACCATTTCATCACTTGCAACATATTGCAAATCCCTTCACAGTTTAACATCAGCATCATCTTGCCATTAAGTCAACCAAATATGGCATGGATCCAACAAACCGTCTAGGAGGAGTTCATTAAAGGGTAACATGTCAAAATGCACAAAACCAAAAATATCTCACTTCCTGTTAAGTATAGCTAATGCAATGTATAGGCAATTTTGTTCATCTTGGGGCACCCTACACAGCTACCAAATTTGGCACGGATAGATGAAACTATATACCGGGCAGGAGTCTCCATAACATATGGGGATGCTATGGAGTCCCCCAGACACACCTGGGGTGAAGCCCCTATGGCTCAGTTTCGGTGTGCATGACTGACGTGCAATAAATTTAATGAGTTTTCAAATATGTACAAGGTGTCAAATCTGTATTTTTTAACTAGGTGGCACTTTGGAGTTAATGAAGTCCATCTAGACTAATTTACCGTATCTTAAATTGGTCAATAGTCAAAATAGGTCAAAAGTATGTGTAAAATTTCATGAGTTTTTAGCCATCGTAAGACCCTCAAAACAGCGCGGGAAAATTTCAAAATTCCACATTCTATCCAACATGGCTGACTTTCTGTTGGGCGAAGTCAAATAGACGTAACTGAACTTTGTCCTGTATCACAAGAGTATCGATCACACTAAATCTCGTGCCAATCTGAGCAACTTCATCTCAACCATATGTGGCACTATGGAGTCCCCTGGAGACACTTGGGGTCAAGACCCTATCCCTGAGTAGCAGAGCACATGATTGACTTGTGGACCAAATTTAATGAGTTTTTGCTCATGAAAACCACCTCCAAAATGGCAAAGTGTGGAAGAAAAAGAAAAGAAAAAAACAATAGGGCTTTGCACCTATGGTGCAGGCCATAGGCCTACACCTCAGTGCCCGGGTCCTAATAATAATAATCTGCATTTCGTTGCCTTGTACCTGTACAATGACAAAGTTTAATCTAATCTAATAATAAGAGAAAAAACAGGTTGAAAACAATAGGGCTTTGCATCTATTGTACAGGCCTGCACCTCAGTGCTCAGGCCCTATAAAATGTACAATATGCTGGTTGCATAAGTGTGCACACCCTTAAACTAATACTTTGTTGAAGCACCTTTTGAGTTAATTACAGCATTCAGTCTTTTTGGGTACACGCCTCCCATCAATTAAAATTACTCTGATTAACCCCAAATAAAGTTAAGATATTTACTCAGTTGCATCCTCCAGCAAAAGCGATGGTTTCCAGAGAGCTTACAAAGCATCAAAGGGATCTTTGGTATCAGTCAGGAGAAGGGGATAAACATAAACAAGGGGAAAAAGGTATCAGTCAGGAGAAGGGGATAAACATTTTTTCTACGGCATTAGATATACCATGGAGCAGAGTGAAGATGGTCATCAAGAAGTGGAGAAAATGTGGGACAACAGTGATGTTACTGAGAACTGGATGTCCCTCCAAAATTGATGAAAAGACAAGACAAAAACTGGTCAGTGAGGCTGCCAAGAGGCCTACAGCAACGCTGAAGGAGCTGCAGGGATTTCTGGCAAGTACCTGTTGTGTACTACATGTGACAACAATCTTCCATATTCTCAATATGCCTGGACTATGGGGTAGGGTCAAAGAAAAAACATCCAAGCCCAGCTAAATTTTGCAAAACAATACATCAATTCTCCCAAAAGTATGTGGAAAAATGTGTTACGGTCTGATGAAACTAAGGTTGAACATTTTGGCCACAATTCCAAAATGTATGCTTGGTGCAAAAACAACACTACACATCACCAAAAGAACACCATACCCATAGTGAAGCATGGTGGTGGAAGCATTATGTTTTGTGGGGTTTTTTCCAGCTGGAACAGGGCTTTAGTCAAGGTGGAGGTAATTATGAACAGTTCTAAATATCAGTCAATTTTGTCCCAAAAGCTTCAGGTGTCTGTTAGAAAGCTGAAGATGAAGAGGAATTTCATCTTTCAGCATGAAAATGGCCCCCCAAAAAGTTTTGGAATGGCCCAGCCAGAGCCCAGACTTAAATCCAGTTGAAAATATGTGGGGTAAAATGAAGAGGGCTGTGCACAAGAGATACCCTCACAATCTGACAGATTTGGAGCACTTTTGTAAGGAAGACTGGGCAAATATTGCCAAGTCTAGATATGGCAGGCTGATAGACCCCTCAATGCTTGAAAAACATCATGTCAGATTGTCCCAGACAACTAAAGTCTGTGCAAGGGTGAGTAAAACTTTAATGGTAATCATCCGATAGGATGACAAAAGTTAGTGCTGGCACCCTAAGCAACACAGGTGCTAAGAGAGCAAGGAACCAGTCTAAACTAGCTTGTGTCATTTCACAGGAAATGGATTAAAATTTTTTATTCATCAACACGACAATATATACAAGTACAAAAATATTTTGAGGAAATTATTCAAATTTCTTGTTTTTGGTTATAAGTTTGTTGAAGTATGCATGTGTTTGAGTGCATTTGAAAAGCTCGGCTCAGATGAATCCACATGATGTAATTATACCAACTGGCTCAGGGCGACGAGGGTCAAGGACATCATGTGCCAGCAGCTCGGTAGAAGCAGGCAGTACCTCTTACCGGTGTGTGTGTGTGTATATATATATAATGAATTTTAATTGTTTTTGATGGTTTCATATATTTCGTAATAATATAATTTTTATTTTCTAAATATATCAACATACCGCCATTGTGGCATGGGAGCCTGTGATTGGTGGACAGCCGACAAAGGGTGTCTCCCATTGGTTGTAAATCGTGACTTAAAAATCGTAAACACATATGGAACCCACTGATTGGCTGTTCACATACTGAAGCTAAGCGGAGATGTCTGGCATCTGTTGCTGTTGTCCAAAGAAAACTACAGCTAAAAAAAACTCTATTACCAGATTACTTGGACAATCTTAGTCAGAAAGAAGTGCAGGATAGATATACACAGAAATTAGAGTTTATTAACAGTTCTGATCCGTGCAAAATTCCTTGAAACAACTGGAGTGATGGTGCAGATTTGTGGCCTAGTGTTAGAATTAGCTACATGTTGGAATATACTTTCTTTTTCCCGAAAAGTCCCAACACGGAAAAATAGTTTTAAAAAACTACAGGAGCAAGAAAACCTTCTTTGTGTAAAGACTTTTTCCCCGACATCAGCTTTTGGGAACAGAATGTTGTGAAAGCCAAAGCATTTACTCTCAAAAGGCTTTGACTTGAACTGTGGGCTTGATTTTATTCCCACTTGTCCATGTCTCATCAACTCCAAGGACATGTAGTTACACAGCTATCTGCATTCTGTCATTTATACAGTGATGCTTATTATTGTTAAAACAATATCTGAAGTGTTATTATTTGTAAAATAACAAAATATCTTTCTCTAGACTTTCAAACAATATTGAAAGATTTTATTGTAATTTTATCTAATAGTGGATGGTACAATAATTACAAACGCAAACAGAATTAGCACATTCCAGTTGTAGCTATGGTCATATAGTAACTATAATCATTCTTGTAATAATAATTTCAATAAATGGTTAATGTTCAGTTCCCTTTTCATTTATTTTCAATTCAAAGGTACATGTGAGTCACACAGGTTGATCAGAGTGTAACAGACAATAACAATTTTATCCAAAAGAGTTTTTCCTGCTTTAGTCGATTTATTTCCATTTCACATGCGTGCAGCTGTTGTAAAGTTCAGTGTGTTTGTGTAGAACTCTCTCGAACTGTAGGTTCATGTCTACACTCTGTTTCCATGGTGACATTTTGCACAGGACTGTGTTCTTTTGATAACAGAAACAAAGCTCCAGCATTATTAGTATACTCTTTCAAAACTCTACAGCTTAATATACCCTAAATAATTAATTCCTCTATTACTAGAACTTTTCTTTATGAATTTGTCTGCATATTTTGGTGTTATGGTTTTGTGAATTTATGATAATTATGCTGCTTGACCTCTCTCTCTCTCTCTCTCTCTCTCTCTCTCATTCTGTCCTCTCCAAAATAAAGTTCTGGGCAAGTGGAATTGTTTTTCAGGCAAGTATGTTTTGGGTGCTGCTTGCCCATTGGGCAAGTAAGGCTGGGAGATTCTTTTCAAGGACTGGCATGGCATTTTCCTATGTCCCGCAAGAACAGTATCATATAGACGAGATCTGATCATTTTGTTGTGCTGAGGGTTGCTTTCCTCCATTTTGAGACCGAATATCCTACCTATTGAGGTAAACAGTATGGCCCCACGGAAGCAGCTGAATGCAATGAGCTTGAACTAATTAGCATAACTATGGAACCAGGTCACAACAAGATGACGATGTGTGGAAAGCATTGTAACTCTACATTGACCTCGGAGAGTTTTGAGTTGCAGGGATGTAATTTGTGGTTGACATTCACAAATAGAATGTCTCAGAATTTGGGTACTGTGGGGGTACCCCACTAAATGTACTCAGTCAATAAACTATACGGTTTTGAATGGTGACGTTGGTTTTAATTTGAAATAAAATGATGAAAGAAATAATACAGATAAAACTAAATCTTTGATGTGAATACTCTTCAGAATTTGGCAAAAATTCTGCAAAT
>JAPEKO010000028.1:10747441-10758592 GCA_027576075.1 Cathorops hypophthalmus
TACAAAACTTAGTGACCGCTGGCATCACTGGTGCTTGGCTGTGGGTCGTCTACGTCATCATCAGCTGTTGCAGCGCTTGGGCTGGTGGGAGGATTTGCTCGTTTCATAAACCAGGAGCTGGGGCGGAAACTATATGACGGAGTGCGCAAGAGACATTGTGCATGTGCCAAGCGCTGGGGCGGTAACTGTTGTACGCGGTGAGAGGCGCTACCGGGAGCTGGGGTGGAAACTGTATGATGGCATGCGAGAGGGTATTTAAATGGCAAAAAAAAAAAAAGATACTGCGTGTGTGCCTGGAGCTGGGGCGGAAACTGTTGTATGCGGCAAGAGGTGCTGCCGGGAGCTGGGGCGGAAACTGTATGACAGCGTGCGTGAGGGAGCACAAGATACTGCGTGTGTGCCTGGAGCTGGGGCAGAAACTGTTGTACACGGCGAGAGGCGCTGCTGGGAGCTGGGGCGGAAACTGTATGATGGCGTGCGCTAGGGTATTTAAACAGAAAAAAAAAAAACCACGAGATACTGCGCATGTGCCTGGAGCTTGGGCAGAAACTGTTGTACGCGGCGAGAGACGCTGCCGGGAGCCGGGGCGGAAACTGTCGTACGCTCAGCTGGGAAACACTTGGCAGTCATAACCAGACGGTTGTAAAGTTGATCGGTCGTAAGTCGCATACGTCGTAAGTCGATAACTACTGTACCTTGAGAGCATGATATCCCCCGCTGGCAAATACGCCATAACTCTGGTAAAATGTGACTGAATTGAATGAAATTGCAATATTTGTATTACCAACATCTAACAAAGAATCCTGCCAAGTTTCGTGAAATTCCTCAAAAAATTGTGAGAGGAGTTGATTTCAGAAAGTGAGTACCCTTCCCAAGATGGACGTATGTTGCCATGACATAATCCCCCTTTGGGCCTTTCAGCCAGCGGGGGATAAAAATTGAGGGAAGTTGGAAAGCAAGCACACCTTGATGAAATTGCCAAAGTACAAGTTTGTTAATAATCAAGGGCATAACTCTGGGAAAATCTGCCCAAATTAAATGAACTTTCAATATGCGTATAACTGTCATATAACAAAGCCTTCTGCCAAGTTTGGTGAAATTCCTCCACAAATTGTAAGAGGAGCTGATTTCAGATGAACACACACCCTCATGAAATTGTCCAAGTACAAGTTATTTAATCAAGGGTCAAAACTCTGGGAAAATTCTCACAAACTAAATTAAATCGCAATATGCATATTACTGTCATATAACAAGGCCTTTTGCCAAGTTTCGAGAAATTCATCCAAAAATTGTGAGCGGAGTCGATGTCAGAAGGTGAGCACACCTTCATGAAATTGTCAAAGTACAAGGTTGGTAAATCAAGGGCTGTAACTCTGGTAAAATGTGACCCAATTGAACAAAATTACAATATGCATACTACCGTCATATAACAAGGCCTTTTGCCAAGTTTGGTGAAATTCCTCCACAAATTGTGAGAGGAGTTGATGTCAGAAGGAAAACACACATATGAAATTGTCAAAGTATAAATTTTGTTCATCAAGGTCTGTAACTCTGGTAAAATGTGACCGAACTGAACGAAGTTACAGTATGCGTATTACCGACATATAACAAAGAATCCTGCCAAGTTTCGTGAAATTCCTCCAAAAATTGTGAGGGGAGTTGATTTCAGAAACGGGGCGGATGGACGGATATTGCCATGACATAATCCCGCTTGGGACCTTTTGGCCAATAGGGGAAAACAAACAAGTAGAAGCATGCCAAACATGCATTTCCATCAATGGGTCTGATGGTCAAGGGTCCACAAACTTTAGCCATATAGTGGGAGGGGGGAAACCCACTTATTTTGAGAACCATCCAGACACTGTTGGTAACACAGTGAGATACCATCAAGTTGCGTGGATTAAAAGTAGTCCTTTGCTGGGTGTAGCAAATGTTATTTTAAAACAATGAACAAAGTTCACATTTTACTAATTAAAAAAAAAAAATTAATTACAATACATTTAACCCAATTTGATGAATAAATAATCGGAGACCGAGGCTACATCCCAAATGACCCCCTATAGAGGCCTTTCACATGACATCGTAACTGCAGATTTGTTTATGCGACTATGTTGTCGGGCAAGTTGTGCATTTGACAAATGACCAGCACAAATGTACACAAGTGACTAAGCCCAAGTCAGCAAATATCTTACAGTAGAAGATATTTCTAATACTTGTCGAAGCTACATCTAAAAGAACAAATGCCAGAGACCTGTAGTGCTTTTGGATGTAATAACAGACATGGAGATAAGCCTGGCTTAACTTTTCACTGCTTCCCGGCGAACCCAGGAAGACGAGAAACATGGCAAGCTGCAATTAAACAGGAAGACTGGATGACAGTCGAGGGCTATGGAAACGCCTGATGCGCCACAGGGCGCGGGAAGGACTTTGACTTTTTTGACTGGATGACAACAAAGCATTCCCATGTGTGTGGAGAACATTTTATATCAGGTTAGCGTGAAAGCTCTATGCACCTGTTAGGAGAAAACACTTTCTAGCTCAAGCCCATTCAGTCATATAAATTCCATAGATCTAGCCTTGGCTACTCAAGTCCATAAGTTGGCCTAACAGGGACAAAACTTTAGTCAAGATAGGAAAGTTTTTAATATGTTGCATGGTCTGGCACTGCATACAGTCTACTTGTACATACACAAGAATGTCATATTTAGCAGCTGTACTGCACTATCCAAAAAAAAAAAAGATGCCAAATGGCAAATGTATGAACATTAAAATGTACATCTGGATGTGGGCTTTGGACGTGATGTATTTTATTAGACCTAATAATTGGCTAGACTAGCAGCACGTTATGCACTGATAAGGTAGACTTGGCTAAACCATAAAATAAGCTAGCTCTAGGCCCTGGCTTGTTTATTACTATTAAGAGCTTATCTTTGTCACGATAAGGTATTTTTCTTTATCAGGAATTTCCCATAACATTTCGGCATGCACAAAACTTGCCTCGAAATATCACTAGGCATCTGTGCTTTTAGCAACTCAGGTGTATTTAGAAATCTCAAATACTAAATAGTTCAGGATGTTAGTGTCCCAAATCTGCTAGCTGGTTTGCTGTACATTTTTCAAGTGGAATAAATACATTTATGGGTAAATTAAGAAGCAGTCTCTATTCTCAAGCACAGCGAAATTCCTCCTCTGCATTTAACCCATCTGGAGCAGTGAACACATGCATGCACACACAAGTGAGCAATGAGCACATGCCCATAGCAGTGTGCAGGATAATTAATAAACAAGCACATTTGTGGGTAAATTATATGGATCTGTGTTGCCTGCATGTTTCAGCTTTTCAATGTCACACAATCTGCTAGTAGAAGTTTTTTTTTTTTTAATTGCTTCAGAGAGATTGTATTGACTGCAGTCATCTCGATTTTAAATCATTAACTGTCACGGCTATGTTTCTTTGCTTGCCTGGCAATATGGCGGATGCTGCGTGATAAACAAAAATCTGTGACATCAGTGAAAGGCCCCTATTGGACTTTTTGGTGCACTAGATAGTGTGTAGGGTAGAATAATCACAGTGTGTGCTACTGAACTCCAGAGTGGCCTGATGTCTTACAGAGGATGTCTTTATTGTCAGGATCTTCCTCTTTAATGGAGAGAAGTTCAGGTGGGTTGTCAAAGTTGTCTTCAAGGTTGTAGTTATTCAGATCCAGGGTCTCCTCTTTCTTCACACAGACTTTTAAAGCTTCAGGTGTACCTCTAGCTGAAGTCTCTCTTTTTATGTCTTCACACAGCTAAAGATCAAAACAATAACACTTGATCAAAAAAAACAACAACAACTTTTCACCCCTCATTAGGTGTTATCAGGTTGTGCGTAATTAGCAGGACAGCTTGTAAGCTAGCAGTGAAGCGAGGCACTAAAATACAAATCCTCGTCAAATGTTAATATATTATAGATTTTGTAACACACGATTCAGGTTTACCTGTGAGGCATCAGCAGCCTGAGATGTCCTGGAGGAGGATGGTCTGTCTCCTACAGAACTCATAATGGGTCTAAACAAAGATTAATAATAAAAACAAAAATGTCATGTCTATAAAAATAAAGTAATATGTAAAGTTGTTCACAAACCTTTAAACCTCAACTGTAATTAATTTTGTTAAAAAGTTAAACAAAAAATGTCACAAAAATAACCTGTCATATAATAAAAAAAAAAATAACCTGTTCATATAATTGTTCGCTTATATGAATAATTATATTTTTGTTGCAATTTGAATTACACACCTTGTTTTTATCCTGGTTAGTACAAGCTGGTTGTAGGAAGTTTATCCGCACCAGCGTTTATCACCCACAAACAGATGGCTTAGTTGAACGGTTCAATCGCACCTTCAAGAACATAATTTGGAAATTTGTAAGCGAGGATGCACGCAACTGGGATAAATGGCTTGAGCCCCTGTTATTCGCAGTGCAAGAGGTTCCACAAGCCTCCACGGGGTTCTCCCCATTTGAGTTATTATACGGGTGTAAGCCACGTGGCATTCTAGATGTGCTGCGTGAAAATTGGGAGGAGGAACCTTCAACAAGTAAAAATGAAATTCAATACGTTATCGATCTGTGTGCCAAACTCCACACACTCACGCACCTAACCCAGGAGAATTTGCGGCAGGCACAAGAACGTCAAGTCCGTCTGTACGATGGGCACGCGCCTTAGGGAATTCACAACAGGAGATAAAGTACTCGTATTATTGCCTATGTCGAGCTCCAAATTGATCGCCAGGTGGCAAGGACCCTTTGAGGTCACACGGCGAGTCGGGGACGTCGACTATGAGGTGCGGCGAATGGACAGGGGTGGGGCATTACAGATTTACCACCTCAATCTGTTAAAACTTTTAAACGAGGAGGTCCCTGTGGCGTTGGTGTCGGTGGTTCCAGAGAAGGTGGAGCTGGAGGTTCAAAAAGGAAAACTGACATCGCGCACCGCTCCGGCCCCCTGTGGAGACCACCTCTCCTCAACCCAACTCATGGAGGTCGCCCAGTTGCAGACAGAATTTTCTGATGTACTCTCGCCCCTGCCCGGCCGCACCCACCTCATAGAACACCATGTTGAGACGCCCCGGGGGTGGTAGTGCGCAGCCACTCTTACAGACTGCCCGAACACCCCCCCCCCCAAAAAAAAGAATAAAAGTGGTTAGGGAAGAACTCGAGGCCATGCTCGACATGGGCATCGTCGAAGAGTCCCACAGTGACTGGAGCAGCCTTGGTTCCCAAGGCCGACGGGTTGGTCCAGTTCTGTGTAGACTATAGAAAAGTCAACGCTGTGTCTAAATTCAATGCATACCCAATGCCTCGTATTGACGAGTTGCTTGATCGACTAGGCACAGCTCGTTTTTATTCGACACTGGATTTGACAAAGGGATATTGGCAGACGCCCTTGACTCTGCTATGCCGAGAGAAAATGGGCTTTTACACACCGTTTGGCTTACACCAGTTCATCACACTTCCTTTTGGGTTGCTTGGAGCGCCCGCTACGTTCCAGCGGCTTATGGATAGGGTCCTCCGCCCTCACGCCACCTACGTGGCCACATACTTGGACGACATTAGTTATAGTAATGACTGGCCGTGACACCTAGAACACCTAAAGGCCATCCTTAGGTCGCTGAGGCAAGCGGGTCTCACAGCCAACCCGAAGAAGTGTGCGCTTGGGCGAGTGGAAGTACAGTATCTGGGCTTCCACTTGGGCAATGGGCAGGTGCATCCCCAAATTAACAAGACAGCAGCGACTGCGGTCTGCCCAAGGCTCAAGACCAAAAAGGGTGTGTGAGAGTATCTGGGGCTGGCTGGCTACTATTGTAGGTTTATACCTAATTATTCGGACGCCACCAGCCCACTGACTGATCTCACTAAAAGGGGGGGGGCACCAGATCTGGTCCAGTGGATGGAGCAATGCTAGCAGGCTTTCTCTGAGGTAAAGGCTGCACTGTCTGGGGGGCCACTGTTACACTCCCCTGACTTTTCTCTCCCCTTTGTTTTGCAGATGGACATGTCAGAGAGCTGGGGGCTGTTCTGTCCCAGGAGGTGGAGGACCGTTCAGTGTTGTACATCAGTCGTAAGCTGTTAGTGTGCGAGGACTGGTACAGCACCATAGAAAAGGAATGTCTCACCAAGTGGGCAGTCTTTGCCCTCTGCTACTACCTGCTAGGGGCCCCCTTTCACCTTCTGTTCGGACCACAAGCCCCTGCAGTGGCTCCACCGCATGAAGGATGCCAACGCACGGATCACCCGTTGGTATCTGGCACTCCAGCCGTTTAAATTTGAGGTGGTCCACAGGCCAGGGGTGCAGATGGTCGTGGCGGATTTCCCCTCCCGTCAAGGGGGTGGGGGTGGAGGGAGTGTCAGCTGCAGGCCGGCCGGCTCCCCAGCCTGAGTCAGGCAGTGGGGGTATGTGGCAGCAGGGGCGTGGTCAAGCGCCGGTCTGTGAATGGAGGGCAGAGTCAGGGAAGGTAAGAGGCAGAATCATGGCACTGGACATGAATTAACCTGTTTGTGTGTTTTTCCCAGTGACCGCGCCCTATAAAAGGAAAGAGAGAGCACAGGAAGGGAGTTCTTTCCCGACCAGAATGCATGTGTGTGTGTGTGTGTGTGTGCACGTGCGAGAGAGTGAATGAGCTGAAAAGCCACATATACAGTAAAAAAAAAAAAGTTTCTGAGAACTCAGTTCTGGCCTGCCGTGCTTCTGTGCTCCACCCACCTGCTCTGGTTCTACAGCTGCCTTCACGTGCTATCAGAGTTATAGTAAATAGGAGGTACCGACGTGGAAGTTGCACGTGAATGCCTTCTCAACTCAATCTTGTAGTGGGAACTTAGAAAATAATTTTGATACCCGAGTTTACGTTAGGAATGACTTACAACATGGTAGAGAAGAGGACAGGTTCAGTCATGGATGGTACATTAACTGTTTATTTTTTCAGCAATAGAACTACTGTTTAGGGTCACATTTATGCAGAAATAGAGACAGTTCTAAAAGGTTTCAAAGATTTCAAGCACCATTGTAAAAACATTATTTGCCTGCTCTCCAAAAAGAATACTACTGCTTGACTACATCACATGGACGAGCCAGAAGGTTACTGGAAAGATTTTGTGAACAGATTAGACCAAAATACAAACATTTGGGTTTCAAAGAGAAGCATTATGTTTGAAAAAAGGAAGACACTGCATTACAGCATAAGAACTTTATCCCATCTATGAAACATGATGGTGGAAGTACCATGGTTTGGCCTGTTTTCCTGCATCTTCTGCTCTTTCTTGTGATGTGTGCATCATATCTATGCTATGATGGGTTCATGAATAATTTAAATAGAAATGCATTTGGAGACAGACACAGAGCTGTATACAGATTGTACCCAGGATCAAATTTGCTGAAATTCTTGCCAACATGTCACACAAACTGCAAGCAGTATTGTTAAAAAGGGCAAGTCATTCTGTTTGTGATTCACATCACTTTGATGAAGACTTCATGAGCAACTCAACCATGAAACAGATGTGAATTTGGCTGCAATTTGCATCAGTCGGTTTCACAGTGTTAATTGGTCAGACTCTGTATTGCCTCAGTTGCCAATATCAACATGAACAATATGGCCAAAAGGTGGACACGAAGTGGTTTGAATTGGTATTGTTAGGATATTAGATCAGTCAGGTCTGGCACAACCAAATCAACTCTGCAAAATTGGGCACCATCTACATCAAGATAAATCAAGTCCCAGATGAAGTGAAGGCAAAGTCTGAGACTACAACCAAGTTGACCTGGATCAGAGCCAGCAGTGACTGAACAGAATCGGGAAGAAGGGTCATGGTATTGCAAAGAGAACATCAGCTTCGAGCAGGCGGACCCCATCATTCAATCTGAGAGCTCATCTGGTAAATGAAGCAAAGCTTTTGTATGGGATAGGGCAAGACAATCTATTCACTCAAAGGCTATTGAGCCTGGCAGAAACTTGACTTGAAGGATGAGGACAGTCTCCTGAAAACATGAAAAAGTTCCTGCACTGTGTCCAAGGCTGGAAGGGATGTCAGTCTTGAATGAATATTGATGCACAAGCTGATGCCAGCACCTCTTGCAGAAATCAAAAGCAATATACAATCAAGCCAAATCTTTCTCCTGACAGTCACTGATCGGAGACATGCCTTGCCCCACAATCCTGCAGCCTACAGACCTTCATGAAAAGGGAACACCTCTCATCGACACCCAAGCACATGTTGCAGCTGGAAAACCACCAAAGGTGAAAACCTTTGGTGATTTGGCAGACACTTTCATTGTGTCGATGGTACAGGCTGGGGCTATGTTCAACAACAAAGACATCCTCAGCAGCTACGATCTGCTGATCAATAGTGTCATGCAGAAGAAACATGGAAAGAAGACAACACCTGTGAGACAAGAAATTCAGGAAAGGCATGCCCCATGACCTCAGAAATTGGAGAACTTCATTGCACATGCACAAAAGAAAGCGGACTTTTTGGCCCAACAGCTGGTGCTACAGGCGCCACCAAACAAAGCTACCATCATCAGCACTTTCAACAATGAACATGTACACAGTCTTTAACGTCTGATGTCAACACAGAGGTGCTTGAGGCCCAGCACAAAGAAGCAGACACTTGAATTTGACCCCACAGTGTCTAGAGCACCTAGTATCTTTGTCTTTCTTGGGCACACCAAGAAATCCCGCTGGAAAATCTTCAGAGCATCCTTGGCAAACATGATCTCAGTGACTGTGCTTGTGTGGATGCAGAAGCCTTCATCTGCAAAATCTACAAAGCTGACTCAAGGGTTACTGAAGACAGTGCTAGATCAACCCTCTTCATTCAAGCCCACCTGTTAGAGACTTTCTGGACAATGCACAATGCCCTTTCACATCAAGCAGGCACACTACCAAGTAACAGTATGGCAAGAGGCAGACAAGTAGCATCCTGTAATACCTCCACCACAGACTATGTGATGGAGAACTGAGAATGGTGCTCGTCCTTACACTGACCTCCCTACCCGCAGTGCCCACGTCATGTGTCAAGCTGATCATGGGCAGTTGTACCATATAGTGCAGAAGGACCAACTACAGTTAATGAAGATGAAGCTTCCATGTACTGCTGCATGTAGATGCAAGACTGTAGTTAAGACCCTGATGTGGGTGAAGCACAGAAGCACGGCAGGCAAGAGTTAATGGTTCCACAAACTTTATTTTAGCTTTTCAGCTTGCTTTTACTCAGTTTCTCTTTCCTTTTACTCACTCACACATGCGTTGTGGATGGGGAGAGAGCCCCTTTTCTCTGCCCTCTCTCTCTCTTTCCTTTTATGCTACATCCCTGTAACAAACACACCCACACACAATAAGAGACAGCAGGTGGAACGACTTAGCCACTTACCTTCCCTGACCCCGCCCTCCATTCACAGACAGCTGCTTGGCCACGCCCCCGCTGCCACATACTCCCACCGCCCGACTCAGGCTGGGGAGCCGTCCGGCCTGAAGCTGACTACCCCCGACAGGACAAAGTCCGCCACCACCATCTGTGCCCCCAGCCTGTGGATCGCCTTGAACTTAAATGGCTGGAGGGCGAGATACCAACGGGTGATCCACGCATTGGCATCCTTCATGCGGTGGAGCCACTGGAGGGGCATGTGGTCTGAACAGAGAGTGAAAGGGCACCCCAGCAGGTAGTATCGGAGGGCGAGGACCACCCACTTGATGGCAAGACACTCCTTTTCGAATGTGCTGTACCTGCTTTCATGCATTGAGAGTTTCCAGCTGATGTAAGGCACGGGGCATTCCTTGCTCTCCACCTCCTGGGACAAAATGGCCCCCAGCCCTCTGTCCAATGCATCAGTCTGCAAAACAAAGGGGAGAGAGAAGCAAGGGGAGACACCTTGTCTGCCTGCCATCAGAGCCGCCTCCAGATGGTCCTCTGCCAGCTCAATGGCTTGCTCCAGCAACGCCGGATGAGGACACTGGACCCATTCTGCCATTCCTTCCGGAAGTCGAAAGACAAACTGCTCCAGTGCCACCAGATCGATGATCTCATCAGCATCGTGGTTTTCCACCCTCAGCCACCGCTGTCAGGCATCCCGGAGTTGCTGGCCGAATGCAAACGACCGGCTGACTTCCTCCAATGCCAGCATCCAGAAGCGCTGGCGATGTTGCTCTGGGGAGCGGCCAAGCCGCTGCAGTATAGCTTTCGTTAGGTCAGCGTAGACCAGCCGGCTGTCAGCAGGGAGCTGCTGAGCTGCCAGCTGCACCTCGCCAGTCAGGAGCATGAGAAGGCGTGCCGCACACTGCTCCTGCGGCCACACCCACACCTCAGCTGCTTACTCGAAAAGAGCGAGGAACGCTTCCGGATTATCCTGCGGTCCCATCTTTGTGAGGGTGGCACCGGTGGTGGTCGACGCCCCTGCGGACACAAGCTGGTGCTGAAACGCCTGGCAAGCTTCCTGCTGGGCCAGCATCAAGGCTTCGAAGCGTTGCTCATGCTCCTTTTGGAGGGTGATCAGTACTTGATGTTGGTTCTGCTGTGCAGTAGATATGGCAAGGAAGAGCTCTTCGAATGGTGGGAACTCCATGGGGTGGTTCCCTTCTGTGCTCCCGGGTTTTGGCACCACTGTAATACTTCCTGATGTGGGTGGAGCACAGAAGCATGGCAGGCAAGAGTTGATATTTGTACGAATATCTTTTTATTCAGGCTTTTCAGCTTGCTTCCTTTCATCACTCACAAACATGCATTGTGGTTGGGGAGAGAGCTCCCTTTCTCTGCTCTCTCTCTCTCTCCCTGTAATGCTCTGTCCCTGTAACAAACAAACAGACACACACACACACATTAATTGACAGCAGGTGGAATGACTTAGCCACTTACCTTCCCCGACCACGCCCTTTATTCACAGACTGCTGCTTGGCCACGCCCTTGCTGCCACAAACATATTGACAGTCATGATCTTGAGACTGATTTGAGTTCTTCTGTATAAAAGTACATTACTTTGAACTAGGTATAGTTAATAAACTCTCACCAGTACACTGACTATACAATATGTAAACAACACATTACAAATAAGTCAAGTCAAGTCAACTTTGTCAAATATGCTATACATGCTCGACATACAGCACAGATGAAATTTCAGTCCTCTC
>JAPEKO010000028.1:11551303-11564847 GCA_027576075.1 Cathorops hypophthalmus
ACATCTTACATTCAAATAAATTTACAGTGTTTCTCCTAGGTAACATGGGTACATCTGGTGATTTTTTCAGAATTTTTGTGAGTTTAACAGGTCAGTCTATCTGAAGGCCTACGTTGCCTTGTTGATCATCTTAGTTCTGGTGTGATGTCCCCAGCATCAGGAGCAGGTTTTGCTCCCCTGAGCAGGTTTGGAGTGGAGGCAGGTGGAGCGCCCTGTACTGACAGTTCCTCAGGTGACACTTGCTCTTGCTCTGGTGTTCTTGCTCTTGGTCACTAAAACCTCCAGAGCTGCTCACACTGTCCTTGTGTGCAACACTCTGATGCTCCTCCCCTCCTGTAGCATAGCAGTTATGCAGATGATCCTGGTGCCTTTGCACCTGCCTGCCATCCGACAGATCCACCAGAAAAGACATTGGACCTGTCTGGTGTTGAATAACTACAGGCAGCCAGAGTGGACAATTGGCAAAGTTTTTAACATACATACTATCCCCTGGCTAAAAGAGTCTCTCTTTAGCATGTTGGTCCCGCCTCAGCTTTTGCTTGTCCTGCGACCTGATGACTCTTTCTCCGACATCCGGGTGGAGGAGATCCAGGTGAGACTTTGGCCTCCTTCCCAATAGCATCTCTGCTGGGGCTACTCCCATAGTTGTGTGAGGAGTGACCTGCCTTTACTCTAAATTTTTCCCCTTGAAATAGAATGTGGACCGACACTAAAGGGTAGTTGTGAACATCCCAGTGCACACACAACACCCTCATCAATTGTGCTCTCCCCAATGCCTCATCTTGCACCAGGCTTTGGTGGATTGAGGTCTGATTACAGCCGGAGTCCACCAAAGCCTGATACGTATCCCCTTGGATACTCACCGGTATACAATACGCTCGAGCCCGATCTAGGGCGGTCCCTGGAAAGTTAGGGATCCGGACCACCATGCCCACCTCCATCGCTGAGCACTGAGGCTGGAGGTGCCCTGGTTCCCTGCAGCGCCAGCATACCGGCCCAGGCTCTCCCTCTGCACCAGTGTTCCGGACATCACTCACCTGAGGGGGAGAAGACACAGACAAGGAATTAGGAAATGGTAGGGCACCATGGGTGCGGCGGGCTCGCTGGGGTGGAGCCGGCCCCCGCCTCTGCGGTGGGGGAATGGGGCAAGGACGAAGAGCAGAGAGAGAGAGAAGAGAGGGTAGAAGAGGAGACATGCTGTCCTGCCGTCGGAACGGCCGCCATATGGTCCTCCACCAGCTTGATGGCCTGATCCAGCAACGCAGGGCAATGGCACTGGACCCACTCCAGTGTTCCTTCCGGAAGTCGGGCGATGAATTGTTCCAGTGCCACCAGGTCGACAATTCCCTCGGTGTTGCGGTTGTTGGCCCTTAGCCACCACCGGCAGGTGTCCCGGAGTTGTTGGCCAAACACAAACAGCTGGCCAACCTCCTCCAGGCAGAGCATGCAGAAGGAGGAACAGAACTGCCATTGCTGTTCTGGGGTGCAACACACACGTTGGAGGATGGCCCTGCATCCGCATAGACCAGCCGGCTGTCGGCGGGGAGCTGTACCGTGGCCAGCTGCGCCTGGCCTGTTAGCAGGGGGAGGAGGCATGCCACGCACTGTTCCACCGGCCAACCCCACGCCTCTGCTGCCTGCTCAAAAAGAGCGAGGAAGGCTTCGGGGTCATCATGCGGACCTATCTTCGTTAGGGTGAGGTGGGGAGGATCCGTGGTGATGGTGATCATGGGCCCCGCCAATGCAAGCAGGTGCTGGGATGCCTGGCAATCTTCCTGCTGCGCCAGCACCAGGGCTTTGAATCGTTGTTCCTGCCCCTTCCGGAGGGCAATCAGCACCTGGTGCTGGCTCTGTTGGGCCATGTGGAGAGCATGGATCAGGTCCTTGAAGGGGGAGGACTCCATGGGGCTGTTCTCTTCTGCACTCCGTCCCAGGTTTCAGCACCACTGTAAAATCAGACCAGGTGGGTGGAGCACAGAAGCACGGCAGGCCAGAACTGAGTTCTCAAAAACCACTTTATTTTTAGCTTTGCAGCTTTGCAACCATTCACTCTCCCAGGCCTGCCCATGCACGCACACAAGTGTTCTGGTTGGGGGAAGAGCTCTCTTCGTCTGCTCTCCCTCTCCTCTTATAGGGTGCAGTCACTGGGGAAGACACACAAACACCCGTTAATTCCCATCAGGTGCAGTGATTCTACCACTTACCTTCCCTGACTCCGCCCTCCATTCGCAGACTAATGCTTGACCACACCCTTGCTACCACACTTTATTTCTTAGCTAACGTGTTATTCAATTACGTTTTTGGTTTTATTAACCTTATATCATGACTCGTAATGGCATATTATATTACACTTTTTGGCATTTTGGTTTATAGCCATGTTGAATGTAGTTAGTTTGGTCCACGGCAAGTGTCGCTTATCCGTGCGATCTTCACGAGACTTGTGTGAAACTTCAATAGTGAAGTGTCAGTGACGCTATTTTGAAAACTGTTTATACAGCAGTCAGGTCGCCGTATCATTCCAATTTAGATTAATTTTGAGATTTGCCAGCTTCATTAGTGATGGAGATTATTCCATACAACTTCAAACCATTGGTTAAGTGAAAAAAAAAATGCTTTTGGACACTAGTCTGTCACGCTGGTATTTACATCATTACTGTCGCACAATTAAAACATGCCAGATCAGGCGGCTGGTCGGTTTTCAAAATAATGAATACATGCATGTATTTTTCTGATAAATCCATATTATACTGAGTGTATTTCCCACATTAATCAGTACAAAATACCTGCATCTTTCATTTTTTTTTTAATCAAGGCTGAATACTTTCTTCTTTGCCACTGCCTTTTATTAAATCAAGATTGAGACTTTTAATTTGATTTCTTTCAGAGCGACCACAAATCTGATCCGGATAAAAAGGGGAAATGAGTGGAAAACTGCTTTCAGCACTACTGCTGGACACTTCGAATACCAGGTCATGCCTTATGGCCTTTCTTCGGCACCCAGCGTGTTCCAATGCTTCATCAATGATGTGCTACGGGACATGCTGGGCAAATATGTCATCATTTACATTGACGACATCCTGATTTACTCCTCAGATTTCCATCATCACCAGGAACATGTCAGAGCAGTCCTCAGGCGACTTCTGGAGAACAACCTCTACATGAAGGCTGAGAAATGTTAGTTTCATCAAAGCAGGATCTCCTTCCTGGGCTATATTATCAGTGCTTAAGGAGTAAGCTAAAGGATGGACTCATCTAAAGTCTCAGCTGGAACATCCTGGCCAACACCCAGATCTACCAATGCTCTTCAATGCTTCTTAGGCTTTGCAAACTTTTACCACCGGTTCATTCAAAACTTCAGCAGTCTGGCAGCCCCTCTAACTTCTTTGCTGAAGAAAGGTCCCAAAGGCCTACATTGGAACCCAGTGGCAGAGGAGGCCTTCAACTGGCTAAAGCAAGCCTTCACTTCAGCCCCAATACTCCAGCACCCTGACCCTACAAAGCTGTTCATCGTAGAGGTAGATGCATCTGACACTGGAGTAGGGGCCATCTTGTCCCATTGTTTCGTGGAAAAACAGAAGCTACACCCAGTAGCTTTCTGTTTAAAGAAACTAACTTCAGCAGAAAGGAATTATGATGTGGGAAATAGAGACCTGCTTGCTATAAAACTAGCTCTTGAAGCATGGTGGCATGGGTAAGTGGCTCCCTCTAACCATTTCTTAATCCTCACAGATCATAAAAACCTAGAATACCTCAGAAAAGCCAAAAGGTTGAATCCACATCAGGCCAGGTGGGCATTATTCTTCACAAGATTCAACTTCACTATTTCATTCCGTCCAGGTTCCAAAAATACCAAGACAGATGCTTTATCCAGGGCATTTGGGCCTTCCCACCATGACACAGGTTCTCATCCCATCATCCCACCACAGTGTTTCATGCAATCCATCACCTGGGAACTGGACAAGGAAATAAGCAAGTCACAGCCACAAACTCTGCCTATTCACCTCCCACCTGGCCTTCTCTATGTGCCGAAGCATCTTTGCAGCAGATTCATCAGCTGGGCGCATGCATCTCCTGCCACTGGACATCTGAATAGCCAATGCATGCATCAGATGTTAAGGAACAGGTACTGGTAGGAGAATACGCTGTCTGAAATCAACCAGTTCATCGCCTCCTGCTCCGAATGTGCTCAAGCAAAGGTTCCAAGAAGAGGAAGCCAAGTCGAGTACCTGGTAGACTGGGAAGGATGTGGGCCAGAGGAACAAAGCTGGGTCAAGTCCAGAGACATCCTCGACTCCCTTTTTAAGCAAGAGTCCCATGCTCAGCATCCTCATAAACCAGCACCCAAAGGTAGGGTTTGTCCCAGAAAGAATGCAGCTCCCGGAGGTAGCTCCTTGGGGCGGGGTGCTCTGTCACTAAACCTGCTGAGAATGAGCAAACTACAAACATGGACACTCCGGACAACAGCTCCCAGAACACACAGTGCCCTCTGTCTCCCACCTACTGATGTGGCCTTATGACTTATAACTTATGACTTTAACATCACTACATTTGAAAGGCAAATATCGCACTTTTTACTCCACTACATTTCTATCAAGGTCCTTGTTACTTCTTACTATGAAGTGGCTTTGAAAGTGGATGTTTTTTTTTCTTTTCTAAAACATGATTGGCAGTTCAATGATTTTTTAACACAATAAGTTGATGGCAGAATGGAAGGAGGCAATTCTTCTGGAGAATGAACACTCTCATGGCTATAGCTAGAACCCATGTTTCAGTTTTCTGTATGGATTAAAGATTTGTTTCATTTTAAATGTTTGCTTTGCTTGCCTAAAACGAACCACATCACAGCTTACAAAAACTTACTGTCCAACCTGCGGAAGCATATTGAGGTATATAAACATTTTACTCCAAGAGAAAGCTTGCAATGAAATTTTGTGCTTTTAGAGCTAGCGATAACATTGCAATAGTTATGCAGTCTGGTTAGTCAAATGACTTTCTCCGGATCTGCCCATCAAGTTGCCATAGCCTTGTCCACGGCTAACGCTAATGCATAGCTAGTTAACTTGGACACTGTTAGCATGTAAACAGAGTTATGCTAACATGTATAACGTTAACTTATCTGAAGTCCTTTCAGAAATGTTTTAGCATAATCTTGCCAAATAAATTAAATGTAGAAATGTTTCTTTTCTAGTAACGTTAGCTATCCAATATGATTTTGAGTTTGAAAAGATTTTGCTAGTATGTCAGGTGGAGCTTCACTGACTAACTAGCTTAACATTAAACCACCATGATTCCACAGGCAGATTCATACGTGCATGAATACATACATTTGTGCACGTGAGACCTGTGAGATGGACAGTATTGTACTAGTCAGTCACAACAAATTGTTGGAATTTTGTTTTGATGTCAGATGATGGTCTTGCCTTTTTTGTTGTTTTTTTGTCTTGCTTAAAGCAGTGTTGCTGTTGGGTGGTTATTAAGCTTGAGGTGTGGACCTGAGTTTTAAGCAGGTTGGATTGTTATTTTTATTTTCTGAGCAAGCTGCATTTACAGCTATTCCACTGTCTTCCTGATTAACATACACATACATGTGTGCACACACTGTGTCAGAGCTGGGTCAGAACATGACCATGCTGCTTTGTGGGGGTGGGGAGGAGTGTTACAATTAAAAAAAAAAAATGAATGTCAGTTCAGTTGTTTCATTTTGTAACATTCTACCAGATTTTTATTCTACAGGTTCTACAAGCTAGTCAGTAAATCCAGTTGGTTGCTTCAGAGGCATTAGGTTTTGTAAGCACTGTGGCAATAATACAAAAACGCGTTGCCATAAAATTTACTTTTAATACTTGAGTATTTTGAAAAGCAAATACTTCAGTACTTTAACTTAAGTAAAAATTTGACTGTACAACTTTCAGTTGTATTGGAGTAACATTTGACCAGTGGGATCTGTACTTTGACTTAAATAATGAAGTTGGGTATTTTGTCCACTTCTGAGAATAGGTACCAGAGCATCTTTCAATGAGAAGTTACCTGATAAAACATCATGTGGCATTTACACAGTATTTTAATAGAATGTGAGGGTGGCCGACTTGAGCAGTATCATCAAATATGGTTATTATAATGGTGCATGGAGAAGTGAAGTGAGCATGCAACGAAATGGTCACACATGAATGAATGAATGAATGAATGAATGAACCCTTTCTTGTCACTAGTCACAAGTACCAGCGAAATTAGCCGTCAACCTGTCCGTACATATACATACAATTGACACAGGGGTAGACAGGACAGGAGGGCAGGGATGGAAAAAATGCAGAATAACATGAGGGGAGAGAAGGAGAAAAAAGAGCCCCCACACTATGCTTCTGTGGGAAGTACAGTGTGGGAAGATTAAAAAAAAAAAACACCTCAGCATAAGCACAAAAAACACAGTACATGTTTACAACATGAAAACTCAGAACTCGAGGGGGAAGGGAGTGAGGGAGGGAGCTATCATGGGAGGGGGGGTAAGGGGGAGGAGCTTACCCACTTGTCACACTGGGGGTAAAAACAGTGACTGTGGGAAGTGGGGGGAGGAATACAGAGAGAGTCTGACTGCAGTGATCTTCAGGGGGAGTTGTTGTCCTAGCAACGGCCTTGGCCAAGGCATTGGTGGCTAGGGAGCCGAAGATAAGATTGGAATTTGTTTGGTCTTGACAAGTAGACACATTCTTTTCATGACTACCCTGCTTGTCCATGGTCTCCGCATCGATCCATTTCCCTTTGCAAAGCCAACCACTTCTCCAAGATTGTGTCCACAGTGCGGTTCATGTTCTGAATAGCCACAGTCTGAGCTCTGCCCACTGCTTCAATCATGTTGGGCAGCTTTATGGGGCTTTGGACAGCTGTCATTGTTTTCTGATTTCCTCGATAAACCAGGGCAATGCCTAATCCAATCAGCAAAAGTCCTGTTGTCATGGTTCTGAATAGGTAGATATCTTCAATGTCCTCCACAGAAAGAACTGCCAGGCACACGACCCGCCACCTCTCCCATGCGTCCATCGTATAGCCAGCTGAGAACATTCTGGCAGGACCAGGTTGGTTCCCCTAAGCCCAGGCTCCTCGTCGAGAAAATAGTGTCAATTGCATGAAGAGACCAGTTTATCAATTCCATTATTTATAGTTTGAAGAACAATGCAGAGAGAGTCTCTCAAAGCATAGACAATAGACAGATGATAAAGCAGAAGCAGGAAAAATAGGGAGGGAGAGGCAGAGAAATGCGACCACCTTCCGTGAAAGCACGGGAAAGAAGTGTTTTCACGGAAAAACTGAAAAGGGGGTCTTGGACAAATGCAACTGAATTGAAAATAATTTACCAGGTTGTTGAATTTTAAGTTTGTTTCGCACTGTCTTGTTGATATGCCAACTATTTAAAATGGGCCTAGTGTGTAGCTTAAAGGAAAACTCTGGAGTGAAATGCTTTCTAGGTCTATTTTCACATTATTGGGAGTGCATACGTTGAGTTCTTATCACAATCACGTCAATCGGATGAGTTTTGAGAAAATTAGTTTTTGCGATTTCACCCGGAAAGTGCTAACATGGCAGTGGCTGGGGCATGTCTTTTTGCCTATACAAAACACTAGTTTTAAAACCATTGCAAACCTCAAAACAACATGACAGTTCTGTGGAAGTGAATAGAGGTTTCCTACAAACAAAATGAGGTGTCTCTAGCTCTGCAAGTGCATGGAGAGGGTATGTAGAAGAGTAAATACAAAGCCAATAACCTTACCTGAATTTGGGCTCCCTCAGAAGCCATATTCAGTGGACAGTCCATAAAAGTCGAGTGCTGAGTGCAGGGCCCATCCCTCTGGAAATGCACAATTTTGTAGCATTTTACGGAAACACAAGAAACACAGTCTATTTTTTAGGTCAAAATTGAAAGGTAACTGCGTGCAAAAACATTACAGTCCAAGCCGGTTGGAATTTTGAATGGGAGGTCATGTGATGTCTCGTGAGACATGGTGTTGCCGGATGTTCCGCTGTGCACGTGAAAGTGGAGTGAACACCTAGTGAACACTGAAGAAGAAGAGGTGTGTTACGTGTGTAGAGAAGTTTTTGAACAGCGGAGCAAACTTTTAAAATAATGGTGTGTTTGTGCTTTTCCCGGCTGTGGCACGAAGATGAGGTGGTACAATCCTGTAAGTTTCCACAGACTGCTATTTCATGCCACGCAAAGATTGAAGCAGTGGCTGCTGATTTTATAAATGAACATCAAAACACCAGTAGAGACTCTGAGGGAGAAGGACTACCGCGTTTGCAGTGCCCACTTTGACGCTGATGACTCCACCCAGGAAAGAAAATTTCATGACCAGACACAATGCATGTGTTTGAAGAGAAATGCTATTCCAAAAGTGGCCCAATCTTTGGAGATAATGTATCAGAATTTGCTTTATTGGCCCGTCTGTTTAATAGTAATACATGATAGATCCTACATTTGGTGGGGGAAGGTCTGGGCTAAACCTGTTTGTTGTACTTTTGCTAATGAGTCATATATTTATCTACTTGATTTGTTATGTGAACCAAGCATGACTTAATTTTACATGTCTGCCACTACTTGGTAATTTGAGGGTGAAAAAAGTGTGCGAGTGGGATCTGAATAGTTGACTATTATGGGGGTGGGGGTTGGTGTGTGGCCCATTCCTTTTCCTACCCTTACAAAACAATTGCTTTGTGTGATAGGACAACCTTTTTTATACTGCATTACAATGCAGGATGTTTCGCAAGGGACAGTAGATAGCTGGTCAAGATGCTTTATGAAAACAAATGGAGCATGTTAATTGACATGACGTTTTTAGTGTTGCATACTTTATTTTTAGGCTACTTCTCCTAAATGATTTATTATACTGTCTGTAGTTCTTACTAGTCCAAGAGAATTTATTTTTTCTCAATAGTGTGTTCTCCCCACTTCATGTACTAAATTATAGACAAGTGGTTATGATGCTCCTATGTTGGAAGCATCAGATTTTGCTGCTTTACCTCAGTCCACCCCAAAGAAGAGTCAGTGTGGAGATGGTGTTGGACACACTGGATCTGGTAGTTCTAGTGTGCTCTCCGCCTTTACAATGTCTTTGTCAAGTCCAGTGCAGGCAGTAGTCAGGCCACACACAAAGCCATCATCCTCAAGAACATATCTTGCACGGCCACCAACATGGAGATTGTCAGAGGTAAGCTTTCTTCTGCTGTTCTCCCTGTCACCAATGCCAGTCTGGCACACTACTGAATGAACAAGGAACAAGGAATTATTACAAGGAAAGTGACACAACATCAGTGTCGCATTGGGCTCTCTCTGGAGCCACTAGTGGAGTTCCTTCACCAGTGAGTTGAATGTCTAACCATTTACCCCTTACACTTGCATTGTTGACATTACACTTGAAAGAAAAGGCCAGATTCATTTAATAAATTCTAATTTCTCTTCCAATGCAGATACAAAAGGAAAATGTACAAGATGACGTAGCACAGTCATCAGTACATGAAATGAGCATAAGCTTCGAGGAGATCGACTTAGAGAACCCAGCGGATAAGAGCTTTGTGCCACTGAGCGAGACATCTCCCTCCAGTCCATCTGGTTCCAGGTCTGGTTCTGGCAGTGGAGCAGGAAGTGGATGGGAAGGGAAGAAATGGCTGGTGGACGAGTTCAAACTCATGGAGCTCTTCCAGACTTGCAGAACATGTCCAGCAGCAATTGAAGACAAGAGGGTTGCCACACAAGGCAGCCTAATCAAAATATGCTGGACATGCCTGAATGGACACACAGGGGAGTGGATGTCAGGTCTGGACACCAGAGGAATGGCACGCAACAATCTCCTCATCTGTGCTTCTATTCTGTTCACTGGCAGCACATACACTGAAATAAAAGAATGGGCAAATCTACTCAACATGCAAAACCCCAGTGGAACACAATTCTATGTCATGCAGTCGAAATACCTCATACCTGCAATAAATCTTGCATACAGAGACCAAGAGGTGAAACTGATGGAGCGCCTGGTACAGTTGTCTGTGTCTAGGCAGAAGGTGGAAATATGTGGAGATGCATGATGTGATAGTCCAGGTAAGCATGATTTGTCATAGGATTTTTACAGATGCATATTGTCATACATTTTTTCTCATGTGTCTTTTTACAACAGGTTTCATTAGTAAGTACTCTACTTACTCGTTCCAGGAAGACAGCACCAAAGAAGTGGTTCATTTTGAACAAGTTCAGGTAAATTTGCATACATGATTCTTGCATAAAGAGAAAGTTCTGAAGAGAAAGTAATTGGTTGCAAGGGGTTCCCATGTTCATTCAAATAAGACACTTTTTTTGTAGGTTACCAAAGCAACAAGCTCAGTCACCATAGAGGCTGTTGGCTTTCAAAGAGGCCTCGATCACCTACTTTCCAGTGGGGTGGATGTCAGGGTGCTTACAACAGACAGAGTTCCCACCATACGCAGGTTGATGAAGGAGGAGTACGGCCAAATTCATCATGAATTTGATCCTTGGCATGTGAACAAAAGTAACAACAAATACAGTACGAACAGAAATTCACACCATATCTATTTTGCTCTTTGCACAAATGTGGATTTCCAATGTACAGGTGTCATGAAGAAGCTGGTAATTGCAGCTAATTAAAAGAACAACCTGGACCTGCGGCCATGGCTAAAATCCATAAGTAATCATCTGCACCGGTCATGCAGTTCAAGTGGTGTTGACAAAGAGGTAATAATGAACAGATGTAGTCTTTGTTTTTATTTTATCTGGAAATATGCATTGTTCAGAACATTTTAAATAATTGCCAAAGAAACCATAGTGCCAGACATGGTTCTGAAACCATAAGGAGATTCTGAGAGCACATCTCAGTCAATTGTGTTTTTCTTAGGAATGCGTTCGACGCTGGACTTCCTACACAGATGGAAGGATGGTGGCATGGAATACACCTGTTATCACCCACCATTGGTAGCAGAGGATCAAAGGAAGAAGAAACGGTTAAAAGCAGATTCACCGGCCCTCTTTGTGCTCACAGCTATTGTTCAGGACAAGAATCTCCTCTGCAACATCAGACAGATGGCTCTCTTCAAGCATACTGGAATGTCATTTCACAATATTTTTTTAAATGTAACTATTTGACAAATGTGAGGACCAGGAGCACTGTTCTTCTATGCTACTTGACTTCCTTCATAGTCATAACTGTAATCAGAGTTTGCCTATGAAAGTAAAAGCCCATCCACTTTTTTAAAATGACACTTGAATGTAACCCTTACACAGGATCTCTGAAGGGTTACCACTCTGTGATGCTGAAATACATTCTGAAGAGACTACACTTCAAATATGACTGCATGAGAGCCAGAACCCAACTGGCCATCATGGACCACAACACAAACGTGGGCAGGCAACAGGCAAAAACACCAGAAGGTATGGTGAAGTCTTTGTTTCTAGCCTGTGTGTGTTGGATAATTTATGAGACCAGTTCGCACTGTTGATTAGTTGAGCATGAGTGTATAACAAACATTATTTGTGTTAGGACAAGCCAAATACCACTTTGCATACTCCAAACAAAGCCATCAATGGGTTGCCAAACCAAGCTATAAGAAGACTTCCCAGACATTTCGTCAGGACCTCATGGAGAGAGTTCTCAAGATAAGGGAAAAAGAGAGTATTGAGGCTTGGCCCCAACCACAACCCCGTCAAAGACTACTTCAAAACATAGCCCCTGTTCCAAGGCCATACAAGACAGAATTGATTGCAAAGACCAAGTCAAGGTTCCAGGAGTCATAAAGCCAATTCAAAATCCGTTTCACTAGCAAACATTTTCTCAAAGTGTTGTAAATGTTTTGTAGATACAGTAGTTTGCCGACAGTATTGATATTTGTTGTTTGTTTTCTCAGTACTTGTAGCATCTTCATAACTTGCGTTACTGTTGTTATTGTTATAAACTTTTTTTCAGAATGTAAAATTGTGCATTTCCAGCGGGATGGGCTCTGCACTCTGCTTTTACGGACTGTCCACGGACAGTCCTTACGGACTATGGCTCCTGAGCCAGCCCAAATTCAGGTAAGATCATTGGCTTTTTATTTACTCTTCTACACACTCTCTCCATGCACTTGCAGAGCCAGAGACACCTCGTTTTGGTTGTAGGAACCCTCTACTCACTTCCACAGAACTGTCATGTTGTTTTGAGTTTTGCAACGGTTTTAAAACTAGCATTTTGTATCGGCAAAAAGACACGCCCTGGCCACTGCCGTGTTAGCGCTTTCCAGGTGAAATCACAAAAAAATAATTTTCTCAAAACTCATCCGATTGAAGTGATTGTGATGACAACTCAACGTATGCACTCCCAATGATGCGGAAATAGACCTAAAAAGCATTTCACTCTGGAGTTTTCCTTTAAAGCATGAATGACTTTATAGTTGATTGATTAAAGCATGAATGTAGCGACCCATACAGATAAGTCGGAAGTCCACTGACGTTGAAGATATTTTTATTTGTAGGTTCGTTACACCTTCACTTGTAAATGCCGTGAAAAGTACAAATACAATAAAAAAAAAGTTATTCAATCCTTGTAAACCATAAAATAACTAAAATACAAGGTGACCTGAGATTCAAGACGAATCAAGTTGAGACTGTAGGTTATATAATGTAAACAACCAATATAACATTAAAATATAATAGATTCAAGACTAGTTAGACCATTAAAATGCTACAAGGATTAAATTACAGACTCCTTTCCTTCTTGTTTTCTAATATCAATTGATAGTAACAAGGTTAAACATATCTTTACTAGAACACAATGTAAACAATAAAATCCTTCCAAATAACTTAGATTTATAGACATCTATAACCAACTAGCTTATATCAATAAAGTAAAAGATATGCACCATTTTGAAATGTCTACAGTTTGCCTTCATAGACTTAAAAAGATTAAATGTAAATGGAATACAGCATCAAACTTGTGACTCTGCCTTGTTACTGACAAAAAGAAGCTTGAATATGTATTAAATACAGCACCAAACTTATGACTCCTTGCTTTCATATTAACTTGAAATGGCTTGATATGAACTAAACATGGTGTCAAACACAGCTCTTTGGCAAGAAAACTGCACTAACTATACAACCCTTTATACACAAATTCTGTATAAAACACAATTTCTGTATCAAAACAACAGGGAGGAATAGTAACCTATACCTAAACAAAGACTCTTAGTTTAGATACACTGTCATAGATTGAGACACACACATTGCCCATTTAAAACACATAAATCAATGCAAATACACTGTTTTAAGACAATACACAACCTTAGACATATAATCTGTATTCTACTACACACTCACCTTGTGACCATATCAATATACAGGTGCTAAATTCCTCTTTCAGGTAGAAAAACATCAAATTGTGTTCAGTTCTTCTGTTTTGGCACCGGTTCTTACAGTGGGGAGAACAAGTATTTGATACGCTGGCGATTTTGCTGGTTTTCACACTTGCAATGCATGTAGAAGTCTGTAATTTTTATCATAGGTGCTCTTCAAGTGTGAGTGA
>JAPEKO010000028.1:12292728-12304897 GCA_027576075.1 Cathorops hypophthalmus
TGAAGCTGTTCTGTACGGAGGAATGGGCTAAAATTCCTCCAAGCCGGTGTGCAGGACTGATCAACAGTTACCGGAAATATTTAGTTGCAGTTATTGCTGCACAAGGGGGTCACACCAGATACTGAAAGCAAAGGTCCACATACTTTTCCCACTCACAGATATGTAATATTGGATCATTTTCCTCAATACATAAATGACCAGGTATAAAAGTTTTGTCTCATTTGTTTACCTGGGTTATTTTTATCTACTTTTAGGACTTGTGTGAAAATCTGATGATATTTTAGGTCATATTTATGCAGAAATATGGAAAATTCAAAGGGTTCACAAACTTTCAAGCACCGCTGTATGTTGTATCTGTGGAAATTGTCTTCTACTGCTGAATACAGTGATGAACTTTCTTTCATCTTTCCAAAACTATCAGTTAAATGTTCCAAAATAAAAATAATAATTAAGATGTTATTGAGCATTTTACAGAAATTACTTTGTGATGCACTAATCTCTTATGATATTGGCCTCAAACACTGAATCAGTATCAGATCATGATCAACTGATATATTTTATGCTGTCAATACGTATGTGCAGTATCAACAGGCTATAAATTGAGAAGCAGAATGAACTTACTGTTGCCTTTAGTCCATGTAGGATGTGAAAGTGGGCTAAAAAGTGACAGGAATGGGAAAGGCGTTTGTACATTGGGGTTACTAGAATTTTAGGCCGCATATATCATATGACATGCTATCTTTATATTATAATTGTTGTCAGGATAGACAACAATTATAATAATTTCTGCCTTTCTGTCATCATATTGGCACATAAATTGCATCTTGCTGCCTAGTGCATTGCTACTGTTGCTGCTTGGCATACAGATCAGTTTTTTTGTTTTGTTTTCCTGTCGTGAATGTGATGTAGTGAATAAAATGTTTATTAATTTTCTGAGCCATTTGTTGATGGTAGGTCGCACTAATCAGAACTTTTTAATTTAGAAGCCCAAAAACTGTGGGTGTGAATGAAAGTGTTTTATTTCTGACAGGAGAAACTGTAACTGGCACAGAAATGATAGTTATAATCACTGAATTCAGGGAATGAAGTCTGCTACTTCAGCCATGTAAAGTTTGACATAAGTTCATAGCAGAAACTTGCATGATGCAGGCATGATCATTAAGACAATCAAAGCATGATTGGTGCATCCTTAGAAATTGTTAATTTGCCTTAGTATAACTGGGTATGTAAAGATGAAAGAAATTGTCATGACTGGTAAAGTTCTGTAACATGAGTCTGCATGATGTGACTGAATACAGAATGAAGATGATCAAATTACCAAAGTAAGCTCATGTTCCCAATTTCATACTACTTTGTAACTATGTTTATAATGGCCATTAGTCTGATTTACCTGGGGAAAAGTGAACATGAAATTTGTGCACTACTTTAGTCAAAATTCATCATCAGTTTTATTTTTGGTAAAATACTTTAAATTATGATTTTTAATGGTTTCAACAATAGTAGTTGCAGAGTATCATGGGTCATTTGATTAGATGAGATTTCATAATCAGAAGTAATCAGATGGCTAACAGAACTAGTATAGAACTAATACAGAACCAAAATATAATTTTCTTTTCTCAGTCCATACAGTTTGGGTCAGCATTTTAGTGGTAGTGTTAAAAGTGTAAACATTTTTTGTGATGCCCTATGATGACCTGGCGACTTGCCAGCCCTGTGATGATCTGGAGACCTGTCCAGGGTGTACCCCGTCCCCGCCGTTCGCCCATAGTCAGCTGGGATAGGCTCCAGCTTGCCTGCGACCCTGTAGAACAGGACAAAGCGGCTAGAGATAATGAGATGAGATGTTGCAACTGCATACAATTCTGTGTCATTGAGTTAATATCTCATGACTACATTCAGATCTGCTTATAAATAACTGTCAGCACACACAGTACTTAAAAAAATACAAAATAATAGGATGTGCTGAAGCAAGTGCTATTTTATAAGCTATGCTAATGAGTGTGGGAGTCAAACTTACAAATTTTCCAAATATTTCATGAAGTAATATATTGCCAAAACATGAGACTTAGGAGGAGTTTGAGTATTAAAGAAATTAGAAAGACCCCAAAACAAGGTCAAACAGAAAGCATCTCCTTTGCCTTTTTTTTTTTTTTTTTAAAAATACATTTCCTTTTAAAGTTATTACAACTTGCATTTGAAGGTTATCTGCAGATTGCAATTTCTGATTTCGCTCAAGTTTTATGAAAATGGCAGCAAATTTTTTGTGCTAGCTTCTCCCATAGCCACTGACATTCCAACTTTGGGACCAGCAGTTTTGTGGTGCCATGCTGGTGCCAACTTTTTGGCTCTGGCAACAGTCTTTTTTTTTTTAGTTGAAATGTATGCAACTGGTTCTAGATTAGGTACCAACACCACATCTTTGCTGACCTCACATGCTCAGGGTTTTGGTGATCACTCAGGATTATAAATAAGAAATCTTAATTATGAGGAGGTCTCTGTTTCCTACATAACAGATTATTTTTGCTGAGCTTAGCTTTCTGGTTAGGTTTCTTAGTTTTCTCATATGCATCAACTTCTACAATGAAGATAAATGAAGGCTCTGGGTGACAAAGCAAAGGTGTGCACATGAAGAAGAAGAAGAAGAAGAAGACCTTTATTTGTCACATGCAACATGCACACTCAAGCACAGTGAAATTCATCCTTTGCATTTAACCCATCTGAAGCAGTGAACACATGCATGCACACCCACAGGTGAGCAATGAGCACACACACATATGCAGAGCAGTGGGCAGCTATGCCACAGTGCCTGGGGAGCAGTTGGGGGTTTGGCGCCTTGCTCAAGGGCACTTCAGCCCAAGGCTACCCCATGTTAATTGAACTGCATGTCTTTGGACATAAAAGCAATTATTTAAGGACCTTTGAAAGGGCTGATGTTATTTCTCTTTCCACTGAAGCATCTTGGTTTTGAGGTAGCAACTCAGAGGCCTTAGCCTCACTAAACACATCAGCCAAGTCCAGGTATGGAGCTAGATTGAATGCATTCTTCCATTTTAGAACTATTAGAATAGAATTAAAACCAATATATTGTTTCATAAATAGAACTTTGCACTTATCGCACTAATTACTTCAAATTTGGCTTAATTTCACAAAATTATTAAATTCATCAAGAGTTCAGATACTGACATCCATGTATATTTCCACTGTTAAAATAATAAAAAGAAAAGCAACTTTTGATAATTTTAACCATTCATCATGTAACTGAACTTGCCTTGGCTGTTTTTTCATCCCCTGCTCTTGTCCAATAACCTCAACCTCTTTTTTTCACATCCACAAAATTGCCCATACTCTTAGGTTCAGTAATGACAAAATATTTGCATAAAATAGGACAAATTAAGTTTACATAAACAAAGATTACACTGAAGTTTGATATTCAAAAATAACTTTGTTCTGTGAATTGATGAAATATTAACTGACATGTCGTGAGAGAGCCATGATTGTGGTTAAAAAAATAATAATAATTCATTCATTCATTCATTCATTCATTCATTCATTAACCTTTCGTGTGTTATGTAGGTTTTGTTGTGCCAAATTAACTTTGGTTTTTAGAAGAACATAAGTAAAAGTATAGACACTGTACTCAATAAAACTAGTCACATTTTCCCCTCAGGAAATTTACAGACTAATGCAGAACTTCTTATTTTGTTATGGAATTCCTGCTTGTGGTTGTGTATAAAAATACTATATTCTGATAATTGGCCATTGTCAAAAATAAAATGAATAAATTATTGTCTTCATTGATTCAGTCCACATGCAGCATGGTGTGTTTTTGTAATGCTTTGTGATGTTATATCCATGACTATATCTAGATGTGTAGTCATGTGCCTGCATGACAAGATCTTTTCTTTTCTCTTCCATTTTAACCCCCACATTTTGCATTATTCTTAGTTTGTTTCTTTGTGTTATTGTCTTCTTTAAGATTCAGCTGACCTTGTACTCTTAATTGATGGATCAGAGAACGTTGGAGCTGCCAACTTCCGTATCATCTGTGATTTGGCTCTCAAAGTGATCGAAGGGCTTGATGTGGGCAGGGACATGATCCGGGTAGCCCTGGTGCTGTATGGTGCTGACCCAGTGATACAGTTCGATCTCAATAACAATTACAACAAAGGGGACATGCAGTATATTGTACAAAATCTTAAATTCCCTGGTGGAGATGATTCTAATCTGGGGGCAGCCTTGGAGTTCGTGAATGAGAATCTGTTGAGCCCAGAGGCAGGTGGAAGGGCAGAGGAGGAAGTGCCCCAGGCCTTGGTAATTATCAGTGCTGGGCAGTCGACTGATGATATCAGTGAGGGTGAGAGGGCACTAAAGCACGCCAACGTGGTTATCTTTGGTGTTGCGATCGGTGATTCAGCTAGCGCCCAGCTACAGAGTATCGCAACTGACAGAAGCTTTGTTCTTTCTGCTACTGATGTCAGAACATTGGCAACTTTGAGTGATCAACTGCTTCCATATATTATGGGGGTGGCCCGCCGCAGCATTGTGGTATACACTGAGATCACAGGTATGTAATTATTCTAAGGCAGATTCGAGGCTGTATAAATAATGTCAGCAATTAATCATTCATATTTTGGGAATTCTTTTGCAGCAAAAAAAATTATTAATAATAATAATGTAGTTCTACTCATTTATTACATTCATTTCTACACAAAAGGTGGAAAAAATCATGAAATGCAATAAATCTTTATCATTATGTACAATGATTACAACTTAAATTGAAGAAACTGGGCAAAGGACGCAGGCTATAAATATAAAGACCCATTAATTGTTTACAAACACCAACTGGGTGTGTGACACAGCAATTGCAGATACAACACCTGATATATTTAAAGGAAATCCCACATAAAATTACCCCAAGTTGAATATGAAATCTTCCGTGGATCTAGCCATGTGTGATGATGTTAAAAATTCTGATAAGTTACATTCACCCAATGAAGGGAAATTACTGTTGCCAAGATAAACTGATCTTAAAGGAGAACTGTCTCAAGAAATTATGAACAGGCTGTTTAGAAGGTCTTTTTCTGTAGTATTTTCTTTCAAAATCTAGCCCTTAAATATATTGCATACTACACTAAAGAAAGCCAGCACCCTTCTGTTATGCCCCAAGCAATGCTATACTTTTTCAAGCAGCCTACACTTTGTGATGACTAAAGAAAACTTATATTCATAAAAAAATTAAAAAAAAAAAAAAACATTCACATGCTATAATTGCACCACCTTCACAGAGTGCTGAAGCACACAAGCAAAATAAAGTCACAGTCATTGTTGTGAATGCTATACAAAGATCCCATAGTTATTTTTAAGGTGAATATTGACTTTGTTGTCAATTTTGAATTTGTAAATAAGGGATCCCTTCAAAAAATTTGTAATGGAAACCCTTCAAAATGAAAAACATTATTGTAAACCCTTTAAAATGAAAAACATTATTACTAACGCAGCTTTACTTCGTTTACAAAAAAGGTAAATAATTCTAAGGACTATTACTGTATATATCACTTGTAAGGGTTTACACATTCTTTAATTGTCCAGTAATCTGAAAATAAAGTACTATAACTGACAAAACAGATCTCCCTTCCTATATTGAGTACTATACCCCTGTCCCAGCCTACATGTTGAGTATACACCCTCTCACCTTGAACCTTACCGCATTTTTTGCTTATGCTTTGAAACCCCCAAATTAGTTGTCATCACCCCAAATGAGTTGATGTTATATAATTACTTGAATGTCGATTGTGTCACTTGTGAGTAATTAAACATTCATATGATCTCAACATAAATACACCTATTGCTGGAACAACCCGGTTTATTAGAGAATACACCTAAGCAGGCAACGTCATGAAGCCCAAGGAGCTCTGAAAATAAGTCTGGGATAATATTCTGGAATAATTTAAATTAGAATTTGATTATTTAAAAAATCCTAAACCTTGAGCATCATGTATTACACAGCAGCCTCTGCCTAGAGGAAGCCATCATAATGTCCTAATCTCCCTAACTGGGTTTTGAAACTGATAGTATTCTTAGTCCTTGACCTAATAAACTTGTGTGAGGATGTGTTTTTTGATAGATACTACAGTGCACTTCTGTAGGTCATACAGTGCCCTCCACAATTATTGGCACCCCTTGCAAAGATTAGTTTAAAAAAAATAGTGGCACATGTGTTTTTGTTGAAAAATAATTATTTCTTAGTGTGGGATTTGTTTGTCTCTGAATAAATTTATTTTAATTAAAGGTAGGATTTTCACTTTTTTTTCAGTGTGAGATGAAGCAACTTCACCCAAAAGGTGGATTTTTTCTAACCTTTTTTTTTTACTGATCTTTACAAGGGGTGCCAATAATTGTGGAGAGTACTGGAAATGTTAATGCACTAGCAAACTATGGGTCTTTTATAATAATTACCAATTAAGTTCAGATCACACTGGCATCAATTCTCAGTGGATAAATATGTTCTCTCTCATGGAGAGCCACTAATATACCTCAGCCTATTCAAATACCTCACTGTCTAAAATGTAAAAGTCTATATGAGTTAGTATGGGACTCCTCAGAGGAGCACACATCAGTGTGTTGTCTTTATTAAGCCAGCCAAAGTCTAAAGAGAAAATTGGACAAAAAAATTGGACAATATTAACCTACAGGAATATTGTACAAGGCTGTCATGAAGCAATGGGTAACAAATATTCCACATTAATATATTTCACAAAGGTTGTAAACAAATTACTTTCAAACAACAATACACTGTGCTTCAGTAATTAGTAATGAATTACTATGTGTAGTACTGTTCCATATCATCGTGAAGAACTAGACAATATCACTTCAGTCATTAATAATGAGTTTCTATTTCACTTTATACAACAGTAATGGTGATCCTGACTAACTGGGAGTTCTCTTTGGACTGGAACCCTCCAAAAGTCTGGAAAATTAAGCTGATTTTGATTTCTAAATTTGATACTTCCTATTATTCTAGCAATATGATATTTGATATGTTATTTGTAATCAACTTAGTCTACATATTCCATTGTACATGCTTCTTAGGATTTAATTTTGTGTTTGGACTCACCCTTCATCAAAAGCAAAAGTGTTTTGGCCCTCTGGCCCATAAATCTATCATGTATAATGCATACACCAATCAGCTATGACATTTAAAGACATTGACAGGAAACATGAATTACATTGTTGTTACAATGGCACCTGTCAAGGGGTGGGATATATTAGGCAGCAAGAGAACAGTCAGTTCTCAAAGTTGATGTGTTGGAAGTAGGAAAAATGGGCAAATGTAAGGATCTGAGTGACTTTGACAAGGGCTAAATTGTGATGCCTAGATGACTGGGTCTGAGCATCTCCAAAATGGCATATCTTGTGGGGTGTTCCTGGTATGCAGTAGTTAGTACCTACCAAAAGTGGTTCAAGGAAGGACAACTGGTGAACCAGCGACAGGGTCATGGGTGTCGAAGGTACACTGATTGGCATGGGACATGGAGGCTAGCCCATATGGTCCAATCCCACAGAAGAACTACTGTAGCACAAACTGCTGAAAAAGTTAATGGTGGCTAAAACAGAAAGGTACCAGCATTAACTTTTTCAGCAGTTTGTGCTGCAGTAGCTCTTCTGTGGGACTGGGCCATATGGGCTAACCTTCATGTCCCATGAGAATCAATGAGTCTTCGATGCCCATAACCCTGTCGCTGGTTCACCGATTGTCCTTCCTTGAACCACTTTTGGGAGGTACTAACCACTGCATACTGGAAACACCCCATAAGATGTGCCATTTTAGAGATGCTCAGACCCAGTCATCTAGCCATCACAATTTGGCCCTTGTCAGAATCACTCAGAGCCTTACGCTTGCCCACTTTTCCTGCTTCCAACACATCAACTTCAAGAACTGACTGTTCTCTTGCTGCATAATATATCCCACCCCTTGACAGGCGCCATTGTAACAACATAAACAATGTAACTCATTTAACCCGTTAGTGGCTTTAATGTTATGGCTAATCAGTGTATGTGTCATTACATGACACTGCAGCACATTTTGCAACATTTCAAAATAACCGACAGTATACGTAAAAGTACATATATTAGCTCTGTTAGGAACAGCATCAAGTACCACAGCATATTTTCTTTTAGTCATTTTCTTTTACTAACTAGCATATTAAATTGATTTAATAAATTTAGTTAACAGTAAAGCATTTGTTTATGGAAATTTAATAGCATATTTGGTAGCTTTGTTCCATTGTGATTACATGACAAAAAGCTTGGCGATCACCCACTTTGAAAATTTCCTGAGGACAAGACAAAAATTCTTTGTTTATTACAAAAATGGGCAGGGGGCACACTGAGTAACCACAATACCTGTTTGATACTTCCTTGTTTACAAATGAGGAAACATAAGTAATGATGAGATAGTGAACAATGGCAGAAAGTATAGCTCACAATCAGTGTATCGTGAAACATTTTCCTGTGAGAAAGAAATGGCTCTGTGATATTCACTAGGATGAGGTTGAGCATTTTAAGAGGCTTCTATGTTAAAGTCTGTAGCCATTTAAGCATTTGACTACTTTAACACAAGAAAAGGACTATACCCCTTTGATTTGAATCAGCAGATCTGTTGTCTGGCAAAGCATTTTTTGCCTGGCAAAATGTATTTGCCAAACTCAGAAAAGCCAGCAGTGCATCTAGGACCTGCTCCTGATGCAGGCCATAACTATGCAGTGGTTTCTCCATCAGGTACGTAAGCTAGCTATTCATTCTCTCTCTCTGTGTGTGGCTAAACACACACACACACAGATGTGGTCAGAAGTTGCAGTCACATCATGGACACGAATGGCAATAGTGGGCTTTCAATTATTTCTTTGAACTGTTCATTTTCTGTGCCAGAATAATTGTGCAACATACTGTCACAGTCCGGTCCAGTCCATCCATGCCTTAGATTGTGGACTTCCAGGCCAGATCTCAGACAGGAATTCAGTCCTGCCTTGCTGAAGGCCATGTCCTGAAGCTGCACTCCCACACCTGCTACCACTCCTCTCCCATCAGCCAGGGCTTTTTAAGAACTGTTCGGAGCTACTCCATTTGCTAGACTGTCTCTTCTAGACTTTACTTGCCTTGCTACAGCTCATTGGTATTGTGTCTTCTTGATTTCCCCTGTCTGAATTTTCCCTTGGTTTTTTGTCAAGTTTTTCTGTCCATTTTTTTATCCCTGTTTTTTTGCCTGCCTATTCTTTTGAATTGTGTCTTTTGCTACAGTACCTTTTGCCTGGATTTCCATTGTCCCTGTATTTATCAGTTTTTGTGAAGATCTTTCTGTCCTGTTTTTTTTTTGTCCCAGATCATGTCTACCTGCTCCTGTTCTGGAACACAAACGACGAAAACAATATGCTTCCAGGAAGATACACTACTGTGCATTTCTGAACAATGCATTTAACACATGCTATGATTGGCTGAGAGGTGACCTGATTCATGCTCTCAGCCAACCACGGTGCAGCTAACATAAGGATACAGAAATTCCCAGAATTATCCGAATCAGTGTAAATAATGACTTGTGGAACAGTCCGAACACCAAAAACATGTTGATTTGCTCAATACACGAGCAAAAACATTTGAGAAACGTATTATATTCAGGTCTATGTGTAGCACTGTAATTGTGCTTCAAATCCATAGCTAGTACACCCAAATTGTGTATGTCAACATCTCTGATATAAACGCATATAATTTTCTTGTACATCAATTTTCATTCATCATTTAATGGGTCAAAAATGGACAGATTTCATGTTAAATTACATACATCAAGCATCAAAATGACCATGTGGATCTTCTGAAGTGATCCATGTCATTAACTAAGCAACTTTGTGATTTTTTTTTTTAAACAATCACCTATTTCTGCCCTCTTGCACTGATTTGACTTTTAAGACTTGGTTTGATAAAGGGATAACTATATTTAAGGACCTTTACAACCAAGGGAATATTATGTCCTTTTCTGAACTTTCAACAAAACTTGACCTGCCTAAATCCCACCTATTTCATTTTTTTCAGGCAAGGCATTTTATTCAGAATCCCAAGTTTCCTAGCCATCACCCAGAAACTTTTATTGACTCATTATTGGCTCTTGATTCTAAACAAAAGCAGCTAATTTCTAGCACTGACAGCCTTATTAATTCTGCTACTGACACCCCCAACATCCGGTCCCAAGGACTCCTGGGAGCAAGAGCTTGGAGTCACATTGCCCGATGCTTACTGGCAACATGTCTTACGGTTGGTTCACTCCTCTTCTATCTGTGCGAGGCACGGCCTCCTACAGTGTAAAGTTGTACACAAAGTTGAGGCTATCTCGGATTTACCCCAATGTAACTGATGCATGTAATAGGTGCAAACAATCTCCAGCCGACCATTCCCATATGTTTTGGTTCTGTCCCAGGCTTTCCACATTTGGGTCTGAAATTTTTAATACTCTGAGCACAGCATATAACACTACTATCTCTCCTGATCCTCTCTTGGCCCTATTTGGTTCCTCCCTGCAGCCTTTTGCCTCTAAAGTTATGCAAACTGTTCTTGCCTTTGCCACCCTGTTGGCCAGACGACTCATACTTCTTAATTGGAAACACCCTCAACCTCCCTCTCACAGCAGGTGGGTGAAAGAGATACTACTGTCTATTAAACTTGAAAAGCTTAGATTTTCCCTCAATGGTTCCTTAGGTCCTTTTGAAAAGACTTGGAGACCTCTCTTGAATTATATTGAATCTTTGACTTCTCTGCCTGATTGCGACTATTTATTTATGTAAATTTGATTTATTTTATTTTTTCTTTGGGTTTTTTGTGCATTTTTTTTTATTTTTATTTCATTTACTTGTTTACTTTCTCATTTTCCTTATTCATGTATTTGTTGTATGTATTCTGTACTGTTTTCATGTTGATCCTGGATCCGTAGAACTGTTCTCCTTTGAGCGAGGTGGGATTGTGGGAGGGATTAAAAAAAAACTGGGAAAAAATGATAGAATGGAAGTTTTCTCTGTCACATTGTACCATCTTGTTGTTACCTGTGAAATTGCTTCCAATAAAGAAAGCCAATAAAAAAAAAAAAAAACCTTTGTGAATATTTTTCGAGATTTGAGACCTTGTTTGAAGTGTTTATAAATCGCTTTGCACTTCAGACTTCTGTAGTATGAATGGAGAAAAGGGACAAGAGAGTCATTTTTCCTCATACCAGCAATATACTTGAAATATGAAAGGGGAAATGGGACAAACTAGCGTGGAGTTTTTTGTAACATTCAGCATGTAATAGATTACAAGTGTAGAATTGACAGGTGTTTGTGATGCTGAAAATTTCTCACAGATTTTGTGATGTGCAGGAACTGCACTAACTAGTCCATTTTAGACGCATATAAATAAAATTGTTAGAACTGACAATATTTTAATAGCAGTGTATGTTGTCTGCCTATATGAGCCAGAGTGTCAGTGAGTCATTGGTCAATGCCCTGCACCTTATTAGATATTTATTGCTCATCCAACAGGTGGGAGGAAAGTCAAACCTTTCTTTTGCAGAGTGAAGTGTTTGCAGCCATGCAATTGCATAGGTCATGGTATGTAACAGCAAAATGCTGCTACAGCTCAACCACATTTTTCTCTCACAGAAATGCACTCCTAGGTACCCATATTAACAGAGTTAAGAGAATTAACATTATTCCCCATTTATCAAGCTGGATATGAACAGATTCATTTGTAAAATTATTCATACAAGTGTTTACACAAGAAATCTGGTATTCAATACAAACAAATACACTAAGAATAATAAGAAATGTAAATATCTATTGATTTGAAATCAAGTTCCATGGATTACTGTACTTTTATAAATTGATGATACTGGCAAGTTTAATCCTCTTTGCAGTCTCTAACACATTCTCAACTCAAGGAAGACTTCACACTTGCCAAGTTTAAAGGAAAATTCCGGAGTGAAATGCTTTTTAGGTCTATTTCCGCATCACTGGGAGTGCATACGTTGAGTTGCTATTACAATCGTGTCAATCGGATGTGTTTTGAGAAAATTCGTTTTTTGTGATTTCAACCGGAAAGCGCTAACACGGCAGTGGCCAGGGCATGTCTTTTTGCCGATACAAAACGCTAG
>JAPEKO010000028.1:12389902-12404810 GCA_027576075.1 Cathorops hypophthalmus
GACTCGTGGTTGATTTACGATTGATGTGGGCTGTCCGACTCGTGGTTGATTTACGATTGATGTGGGCTGTCCGACTCGTGGTTGATTTACGATTGATGTGGGCTGTCCGACTCGTGGTTGAACCGCTGCATTTGATCCAATGATTTATACCATAGAATTGTGTAATTCTGAGTTGTGTGTAGTCTTACTGCTGATGGACCCTACTCACCTTTTTTCTGAAAACATGCAACCACATTATAACAACATTGCTGGACCCTACTCACCTTTTTCTGAAAACATGCAACCACATTATAACAACATTGCGATGACAATGGTGAAGTAATCAGTTAGAGCTTGGGTGATGACAATGGTGAAGTAATCAGTTAGAGCTTGGGTGATGACAATGGTGAAGTAATCAGTTAGAGCTTGGGCATTACCATTTTGGTGACTATAAGATTAATAGGCTCAAAAAGTGCACAAAAGGCCTTAGAGCCTTACAAGCGCTTACAAGACTGTTTTTACTCTGCTCTTTCCTTCTTTACTGGATTCAAATAAACCACCTTCGTGATGACTATTCTGCCACACCACATTCTCCCCACGAGTAAAAGTAAGATTGCTCAATTTCTTTTAATGATTTTCCAGGAAGAATGGAGAAAAAACAAATAACTATAGAGAATACTGATTAAGAAAAAGTTTAAAGGTTTATCTTTATTGATTCACAGTGATAACAGGTTACCATGTCAACCCAAAAAATGTCAGACACCAATTATATTTTTCGGTGTATACATCATCAGTCAGCACAATTGAAACTTTTAACAAATGTTTTAAAGGAAACAAATGTACAATCCGTGCGTCAAAAGGCATGCCACTTTGGAGACGGTTGAAACCTTAGTAAGGTTACCAATTACACCACTTAAAGTAGCTTACAGTTACCACTCATCGTGTTTGTATTAATCAGTTACAGAATTTTGTTGCCAGATAATGACGGCTTTAGTGAAGTCAGCTTCTTCATAGACACAGGTCATACAAGAACATTGAAATTGTGGTTCTCTCGCTCCACCTTGACAGGATATAGACATACAGAGGACTGAAATTTACTACAGACTGACATTAAAGTGTGAGACATGATTAGATTTTTTTAGATTGCCTTTATTGTCCCCAGAGGGAAATTTGTTTTCACCACAGTCATAACTTGTTACAGCCAACATGAAGACAAAGTATATAACTCAATACAGAATGGGAGTACACAAGGACAAACATAAGGACATCAAGCACCATAGTACACAAGGACAACATAAGGACATCAAGCAGAAAGGGTTCCCCCATACATGCACACTCAAACACAGATACTGCACACTCCAACACAAATACTGAGTAGCAAGTCTGACAGGGTGCCGTCACAGCAGAGCATGCGCCGTAGAGCCACAGAGAACAGTGATGAACCAATATAAATAAAGTGATGAAGTAATGAATAACAACTGAATATTTAATGCAGCTCCCGCCCCATACTGTTGGGGCACTGGTGTGCATCAGTTTGTGCAGGAAGTAGAGGAATTGCTGGGCTTTCTGTGTCGGATGCTGCTGAGGGCATGATTGACAGTGCTGCTGCTGGTGACGACATGGATGGCACTGCTGCTGTACAGGAGATGGGGATGGGACAGCTGGTGTTGCCATGGAGGAGACAGAGGAGAGCAGAACAGAAAGAGTCTGTTGGTGCTGTGGAGACAAAGGAGGAGACAGCTGCGGGTGCCTTGGAGGAGATGATGGAGGGAGTAGGGTTGCCCACGTTCACCTACTAATAATAAATACATACACAGCAGTTATAACTTACATATTGGCTAGTTTTCCTTGTGTCAAAGTTCAAAGTCAAAATTGTATAAATGTCCCATTAAAAGATACGCTTACAAAAATGCAGACATGTGAGAAGTGTACTCACTTCTTTGACACACTACACTAATTGCAAAAGAGAACAAACATTGGTATTCAAAGTATTCAAGTATTCAAAACACTTACCAAGGAAAACTGTCCATTCTGCAGATTCTAAAGCATCTCAGATTAAAGAACTAGAAAGATGACAAAGACAGAAAACTGATTAGGGAAAGATTATTAGTGAAGGGATACATTAGCATGTATGCCCCATCACACTGTGAAGTAAAACAAATTAAGTTGGACAGTGTCTTTTCCAATGCAATGTTCGCTTCTCTACACCATACCTACACTCCACTTCTTCCTCATCACTGGTGTCCGAGAAATCGCTGGTGTATTCAATGTCATCATTCCCGTCATCTTCCTGGTCTTCCTCCCCAAATGGCATACTGGTCCCCTGTGGGCCTAAAACGGCCCTGTAGCTTGCCACCGCTGAATGATGGAGGCTTGACAGTTCATGAAGCCGTCTTCGACAGAAGGCAGAAAGGCCCTCATTTCGTGACTCTGCAGATGCAACATCAAAATGACACATGTGCAACTCAGAATATGATGGCATACACTTGGCGACTCAGAATACAACCTCCAAGTTCAACAGTGCAGATAAAAGGCAAAGAAAGCCAAATTTAAATATTTTTTAAATTTGAGGGTACATATAGGTCTGACAATTGTAACTTACCTTCCGATGACATCTTTGTTTTGAGAGAAGACATCAATTTTTGCAGTGATGTGCTGTGTTGTGCCATCTCCTTCACAAGGATTCTCTTCTCTTCTTCTAAGCGCATCTTGCGCATTGACGCTACAAAGATTGCATGCTTGTCCTCAAGTCTGACTGAAAGACATAAGGTATGACTACACGAAAATGGAACGAGGGTTTTTTTTTTTACCGAGTACTAAAATTATTGGGGCCACACGGGAAAGCTTTTGTAAAAATATTAGGTCCTCATGGAAACGGCACGCTTGCTGAAAACGATGCAGTACACACGCCACACCTCTATGTGCGCTGTAAAGCCACCCCCACCGGATACACCAGAACAATAGAAGAAGAAATGCGCATAAAATGTTCCTGTGGTTTTTGTTACCAGAATGGTGGGAATACTTTTGCACAGTTTTTTGAATATCTTTTTATGTATATTTTGTACTTCTACTCTAATATATTGTGTGTGAATTTTTGAAGCCTCTTTGTGCAATAAACAAAGAGCAATTGACAATGGTTGTCAGTCTGTTGATTTGTGACTGTGAGTACCTGAGCAATGGCGAACATAAGCCCACAGCAAAGGCGAAAAAAAGCCCACATGAATCGCAGGTGCATCTAACAGTGGAGTGTATAGCAGGAGTTACTGTGAGACACTTTTTACATGAGCTCACTTCTCCACTAAAAAAATGCATGTGAAATTCTGTAGCCTACAAAAAGTGCATGCCTGTGTCCTATGAGCAACGGTGAAGCCATGGTGATTGAATTGTCTTCCTCTTCCGTGTTTTGAATGGATGTTGCGCGCGAAGCCGCTTTTTATTCTGGTCACTGACGTATGTGTATACGTCACTGGTCTTGGTCATGTGGGTGGGACGCAGATGTAAACAAATCCGTTTTGGCTGTAACAATGGCAACGCGAACGGCTGAGTTCCTAGATTTTCCCACTCTAGAACCCATTCTCCGAAATTATCGTTTTGGGCAACCCAGAACGCCGGACCCGTATGGCCCAAAGGGCCAAATGATAAGGTTATAGTGAAAAACGTTGCCGTATAGCCGACACCATAGTTAGACACAGCAAAGTTATAATCTGAAACTAAGCTTTAGAAATCTTGAGTAGCCTAAACACAGAATAAATTAACAATTCTCTTACCACTCCCCTGCACATCCCATGGCCAAAAAACAGATGGCCCATCTCCTGCCAATGACCGCTCCACGGCTCCAATGTCAATTGGAGTTGTTGGTGATGAACTGTTGAAGGTGGCGATGTCTTTCATTAGTCTGTTCTTTACAACAGTCATCTCTCTCCGTAGCCGATGCCGCAACTGACCACTGTCTGGAAAACAATCAGAAAATACAAGGAATGAGAGAAGGTTATGCGTAAGCTACACTAACAAATCCTGAAATACTTTCTATGAACATTACAAATATACCATTCTTCCGGTACAGAGCTTGCTTCCTCTGCCGTAGGTTGAGGTAACGGCCCTCTATGTCCTGCTGCAGCTGCAAAGGACGTGTTCTAACTGTGAATATAAAGACAAACCCATGAGTTGTCAAATGTCAATGAATCAGCCAAAGCTGTGGCGGGTAAAAAGAAGACAGTAGCCCATTAATGCACGCCGTACCTCCTGTAACACGCTGTAATAGCCATTGAAAAGTTAACTACCGTAGTAATACAATACTATGACATAACACAAGGCCTTTAGTAATGCACTACTACTTGGTCATTGCCATTCTGGTAACAGCAAATTTATAACGCCATGTCCTAACGGGTTAACACCAGCTCAAGATGAAATACATTTTCATAGCAAGAAAATCCGCTTTTATACCATCATTTCGGTGAAGAGTTTGGAGGATCAAATTTGGGAGGAAAAAACAACGGGAGAACAGAAAAGAATAGCTGCATTTAATTTACCACGGGTTGCCCATTCCTGTACTTCAGCAACCCATGCAGCTCCATCTGTGCAGCCCAGATCCTCCTTTTTCTGCTGCTCTTCCTTCTCAGCTTCATTCAGCATCTTGCACGTCTGGAAAAAGCAATGCAAAAACACTAAGACACAAAAACCATCCATGAAGGCTGTAGTGCAGTGCAACAGACTCACCGAAGTGTTACACAAACAATGTTGCAAAAAGAATTTAAAATAAAAAAAAAAAGAAATAACAACTGGTCCTGTGAAATGACAGCCTCACCTTGGAATATCGGGAGCACAGTGCTTGCTGCAGTCCAGACATTTTCTTTTTGTTCCACCCCAAGGCATGAACAGTCAGCATATCCACACGTGCTGTTAAAAGAAAAGAGTTGAAAGGAAGAGCGCAACATGGTCCACCACTTTATTTTTGGTGCTGAGAAAAGAGTTAACATGGACATGTAGGCCATTATGCAATGAACAGCAACAAAAGCAAAAAAAAACATGTATAGCATAAAGAGCAAATACCTCCTTTGGACATGTACTTTGTTGTTAAAGCACAGCGGGAGAGGTAGCTGTTCACTTGCTCTACTTCCTCTCCAGCAGTAGTCCCGGCACCCTCAATATATTTTCCACTCCAAGCAATCTACAAAGATCACAACATGGCATTTCAACACTAACACATGAAATGAAATCAATTGTCATTTCAATGCCCATAGACATGAATACATTGTAAACTTACCTGACACTTGGTATCGTGGTTTTGTGCATGCATGACGCTAAGGAGGGGCGTGGAATTCAAAAGCTCTACGAGCTCTGGCAGGTGGTTGGCAGCCTTCTGAAGGTACGGCCAGTACTTGCAAGCCACATCCATTGCAAGGAAGGTTGCGTTAAATGGCATTAGCGCTTTGTGGAGAAACATGGGATAGGCATAGATCTCCCCTGTGGATAAATTGTTATGACCGTTATGAGACAGATATGGCAATCTTTGAAAAGGCTCCTAAATACTTCATGGAAAATGACAAAACAAAATGACACAAAACCCCATAAAATACATGGTTTAGGTGAAGCAAGTTTAGAAATGACACATCTTTTCAAGGGGATATTTTCAGGGGGTCTTGTCAATGTAGCAGGCATCTGTTGTCAAGGTAGCTGCCTTAGCTATGAAGTGCTGGGGGAAACCATGGTATTGTAATTTAAGAGTTTCGTTGCAAAATGGTGTATTCACAATTTTGACTTTTGCATTTTATTATTGGAAATGACTGTACAGAAGTCTTATCATCTATGTGGGAATTCTTTACGTTTACATATTTTGCCTTATTCGCTTTTTACAGTCCCTTCATCTTACCTCTGTACATATTCAGGGCTTTTAATAGAAAGCCATGCCTACAAACAGCAACCTCCATGCCTTCTTCGTCCATCTTATTTGCCCTCCTAGAAATCTCCTTCGCTGCAGCCCAGGATGCCCCCCCACAGGTACCCTGACCACGTGTCTGAAGAAAAACAATATAACATCAGAACATGAACATGATGTTTTTTGTCAGTGTTTTACAAATTGAAATGATGAAATGACGGGAATAAATACCTGTTTCACTGCGCGATGTAGTGTGCGGACAAAGTCTGCAACAGACGCATCCTCTGCCACAAACACACCATCAAAATAGGGCATGTCTGCAGGGCAAGCACTGTAGAGAGAGAAAAAAAGAAATGGTTCAAGAGAGCAGAAAGACATCTAACAACAATACTTACAATACAAAATATGCATGACTGAAAAACTTGATCTACAATTCATTTTACGGGCAACAAGAACAACAGACAAAAAAAGCCCCAAAAGACAACATTCTACAACAGTGACTTACTGGTGATCACCAGTACACATCTACAGCCATACTGATATACAGACACTTTGCCAGTCCACATCAGACTGCTAAGTGTGAAGTCATTAGCGCTATAAGATCTACATTTCCAAATGAGCAATAAGTTGTTGTGCAACATGCATAATAAAAAAGACCTGGGAAAAGTACCTTCCACTTTTGAAGCGGTACAGCTTTCTGTTACCATCCACTGCCACAGCTACCATGTCTGGATGACATGCTGGGCATGATAGTGAGGTTTCCCCTGTTTGCTGCTCCTGCTCGTACTGGCAATAGGAGAACTCCAGGAAGCTTCTCTGCAGACTGTCGCCAGACACAGGTCCTGACTGAAAGAGGCCTTCAATTAATTGCACATAGAATGGAGTAGATAAATATGAATTAAAACCTCTAATATATGGTAAACACGTACCCTCCCAGCACATCTTGTTCTGTGCTCCAGAAGTTTGGCAAAAGCCTGCCTGGACAGTGTGGGCGCAATAACTTTCAGCTCCTCAAAGGAACTGAACAGGTCCAGTGTATAATATGTATTACCACAGGTGGAGGCTGGCCAGTACCCACTTCCCACCACATCCCCAAACTCGGGAGACCACTGCTGACTGCATTTCTGGCACTGAAACAATGGCAGATGCAAATCGTACCGGCCTTAGGAAGAAAGGGTACAATAGTTAGGAGCTGTAAAGCTTTGGAAAATAGCCATGTGTGAAAAATGTAGAAATGTTTGGTGTAGATGATTTTAACATTGATCGAAATCAAAATGACAGCCTTTCCTGGCGACACAGATATATTGGGGAGGTTGCAGGAGCATTTCTGACTGGCCAAAAATGGCAAAATACATTCTATAAAAGGAAACATGAAACAAAGATATGAACAATAAGTACAGTCAGTCATTAAGTCAAGCAATGTACAACTACTGTATTTGTGTACTTACGTTGCTCCTGAGCTGAAAAGCCAGCATCTCCCTTGACAATGACTGTGCTGGGAGGGATGGGCCTAAAGAACCCCTCATGGATGCTCTCTCTATTGTGGAGAACTGCCTTCTTGTGGAAAGTAACATCACATTTGCCACAAAACCACTGACTGGGCAGACAATCTCTGCACCTAGTAGGATATCAGCAAGAAAAATAGCTATGAAAATAACAGAAGACAAGTAACATCACCAAATCAAATGCACAACACAACCTGTGACCATTATTCATTGTAAAGCACATACATCTTCTACACAATATAAAGGGCATCTGCACAGAGGCACTAGTATATACACTGGGTGATTTCTCATTAGTACTTCGACATTGACTGAGGTCTTCATGTGAGAAATGCATAATGCATCAAATAAAATCCCACACACTGTAAAACAGTCCAAACATACAACTAGGGATGTTAACCGTTTAACCGGTGGTTGACCGAAACAACCTTGTCCGGTTAAAATGTTCTGTAACCGGTTAAAAAAAAAAAATCAATATTTTTTACAGCTCCCGAATGCCAGCCAACGTCTGTTATTACACTGAGCACACACGTGTTGTTGGTGTTGTGGGGCGATATGATCTTTCAATATAAAAATGATAAATTTGAGCATGAGCCATCCCACGGAGGAAATTTATTAAGCGCAACTGCAGCACAAAGCCATGGCCGTGCCGTAACAGAGCGCGCGTAGCCATTCCGGCGGTACTGTTGAAAACGGTTAGAACATTTGGGCCTAAAAACTTTTATTGTTATAAAAAAAAAATGAAACTACACAAATCGTTACAAATAGGCATATAGACAAATGGATAAAATTGACCTTAGATATGCTGTTTGGCGCCAGTTTAGAATGTTTGCTTAGAACGTAGCCTATTCAAAAAGCACAAAGTGGACGTGAGGTACTGTAACAGAGTTAAAGACAGCCGAGACATGCCGAAAAGCGTCGTGTGGGACCACTTCTCCAAACTCGGGGAGAATGATGTCAAGTGTTTGCTATGCGACACCACTTTGAAATACAGCGGCAGCACATCGACTATGAATTATCATCTAAGAGCGCGCCACCCTCGCGTCTTAACCAGCGGTGAGCAGCGAAGCCAACCAACGGTCCATTGTGTGACGGTAACCATTCTAAAATGGGGGCATAACTTGTTTCACGGGGCAGAGAAAGACGCGCGACAGAACACTGGTATGAAATGGCAGTTATAGAATTTTGGTTAACCGACTTTAACCGGTTAATGAGGCTCGGTGGTCGGTTAAGATTTTTCTTAACCATCGCCATCCCTACATACAACACCAAGAAATCAAACAAGTCATATACGTACAAGAAAAAGACAGTATGAATCATAATGTGAATACCAACCTAATAACAGCAGTCTCGTTGCAATGGCTGCACAACGGATGCCCAACACGATGGGATTCCAAGAGGCACTGTACGTGGAATGGTCTCGCAGCCTTCCAACGCTGTGCAGCTTTGTTCTGCCTCAGACTCCACGAGGTAGACGCTGTGGGCTCCTCTGGTGCCTCTAATAGCTGTTCCATGTTCCTTTCTTTAAAAAAAATGTTCTGTGTTACTTCAATATACTGAAAGAATCTCCAAAGACACTTGCCTACCAATGAAATGAATGGAAAGTTTAAACCGCTTTCCCTATCGAAATCGCTCCGATTTCTCGTCATGGTGCACGAAATGCTACTGATACACACTACCGTCATGAAGAAAATACTTTCCAGATTATGGAAACTGTCTGCAAACAACATGTCAGCTATACAATTATATCTTACCAAATTCCATTTGTGGGTCAACACCGAGGCTGCAATGAAGACCTTGTTTATCAACCTCCAAGGGAAGTGCTAATAGAGAGAGAGCAACATATACACAAGTATGTTAATCACTTCAGAGAGAAATATTCTTGTATATCTGAACACAATAGCCTATACAAATGGATATCTTAATATTTTACAAGCAGTGTATGTCAATGCCAAATAAGAAAAATGACTTTGCCAAAACACACTGTATGACATATCCTGAGTAAGAGAAAATTATGTGACAAATATGAATAATTCAAGTGGTGTTTAAGCAATCTGTGGAAAAATGGTTAACAAATCAATTACACAAATAACCAAATATGACAACAGACCAAAAACAGTTGAACAGAATACTATACAATATGTATTTCTATAGTGAAATATCAAAAGCATGAAGCGGTACACATTCACACACCAGCTCTGGAGGCCACAGCCGAGCCTTTGGGGCGCCCTCCACGCCTACCCCTTGGTTTCCCATTCCCCGTCCTCTGGGTATTTCTTCTTCTTTTAGGGGATGGTGGTGCAGCAGCTTGCAGGGCCTGCAATTCCCTCTGGGACATAGGACATAGACATACACAGGAATGACATTTACAAACTGACATCAAAGTGCAAGAGAGGACAGTAACAGTGATGAAATAATAACAGTTAGGTGACTAAGTCGCAGAACTTACCTCGCAGTCTTCCCAAGCTTGCTGCATGTCCATTTCCAGGGAAAGGAGTCTGGCCCTCTCCCTATCCACAGGGTCAATCTTCCGAAACATTACCACTGACACCAACAACAAAAGTGAAAAGTGCCTGAGAGAGGGGGGACAGCGGTTCTAAGCAAAACGCCTTTGTGTTTAATCTGTGTGTGTGTGTGTGTGTGTGAGAGAGAGAGAGAGAGAGAGAGAGATAAACAAAATAAACAGAATAAAGACTGCAACCATTACAACAACAGCATCAGGAAGGCTACAGCTGCTTTTAACAAGCATTTCACACAGAGCATAAGGCATTGGCCTACCCATAGTCCGAGCATCTTCATACACAAATAATCGAGCCATTTCCACCTACCTGCTTGCGGCTTCGCGACCCAGAGATGAATGAATGGCCCCTTGGTTGTCCACGGACAAAGTAGCTAGGCCTACATCACGCCCCCTTTTCAGGAATGACTGGCACCACACCTCCAGCCTTCCTGAGCTACCCTCCTCCCCCTCTCACACCTCAGACCCTGCCCCCCATTCACACCCTGCCCCTCATCCCCCACTGCTGAAGGCAGGCCATTACCTGAGGACTGTGAAGTCCATCCCCCCCTCACCCCACATGGACAATGAACACACTTGACTCTCACCTCCAGCCTTACTGAGCTACCCTCCCCCACCTCTCACCTCTCACACCTCACACCCTGCTGTCGTGGAAAAAAATATACGGGTTCAACAATAATATTAATGAATAATAGTCAATTCTTGTGTCAAGAGAAATTAGATTTATTATGAATAAAGAACAGAATGAGAAGAAGAGAGGGAGGGAGATAGAGCTCCGCCCTTGTCAAGGACCAAGCTCTCTTCCCCCCACCCATCTGTGGTCAGTGGTGACGTTTATATCAGAATGGGTACGGTCATTTAACCTTGGGTCAAAAACATGTCATGTTTATGTCTGGAAATATGCTATGATCTGTATATCGTGTTTTGCAAACATTTGTGATATTGCTGACATTGTGTTTTGCAAACATCTAGACGTAGCGTCTGGAACATTTTGCTCTAAGGAACATGGCGAAGGTCAGAAGGAAGTCAGGAACAGAAGTTCATAGACTTTACAAAGAATACAATAGTTTCATATGATTAATTACTATTAATTTACTATTAAATTAATGATTATTACATTGATTAATTAATGATTATTACATTGGATCACTAATTATAAAATTCTCTAACACTGCCCACACCTGTCCCCCTCTCCCACTGCTGAAGGACTAATTACTGATCTATTACACAGAAAGATTGAATTATCCAAATTGCAGGCATGTAAGGCCTAGTTCCTTAACGTAGAGTTCTGTGAAATCATTGCACATATGAGATCATTCCATACCCATTGTCAATAAGCAAACTATGACACTCCAATAGTGACAGCTGTTGAAAAAAAATGACCATAAACACAACACTTGATTAATGCACATGATGCAGACATTAAACAGTGCTGCACGCGGCAAAGCTCATTCTAGATCAGGGGTGGGGAACCTTTTTCATACGAGGGGCTACTTGAAATTCATCCGAGGGCCGTACTATGAACACAAACCAGGATTTCCCCCTGCACTTTAGGCCTACAATGAAGGCAGGCACCTTTAACCCATTTTGTCCTGGAGACACATATACGCTGCATTCAGGCTCTTGAGATTTGAGTTTTTTTATTAAAAATGTGGGCATGTTAGAGCTGAATGAACACATTCTAATGCAGAGCATTGAAATGAATGCTGAATGGTATATATACAGACTTTAAACAGCATACATAACTACCAAGGCATTATATTTTGGAGCACAGCCTTAAGATATTGCCCCATAATGATGGCAAATTTCAATCTCTACTATGTTCCAACAGTGTAGTCCCATCTAAAGAGTAAGCAGGTGACAAGATTGTTGTCTTCCAGTCAGAAATCATGTCTCACACATCAAAACATCTTTAAAAAAAAAAAAATCATGCCATCAGTCAAAGTATTTAACTGTTAAGTCTCCTCCCTTGTGTTGTGTTTAGTCTTATCCAACATAAAAAGCAATTTATTGGCCCTGTCCCAACTTTTTTGGGATTTGTTGCGAGGGTGAGCTTTTATCACATAATTACCTCAAAACAATAATTCTGCTCGACTTTAACAACTGATATGTTGTCTGTATACAATTCTCTACCTTGTTAACATATGGAATGTTTTGAAAATGCCAGCATTTTGATTTTATTCACAAAATACCAAGTGTCCCAACTTTTTTGGAATCTGCTTGTACCTTCAACACCACCCCCACATCAGTGGAGTGCGGACCCCACTCTCCCCCAGCCAGGAAGACGTCATTTTACCACAACAATCAATGCGAGGAGCAGAGTACACAATCACATGTTGAACCACTCAAAACACAGCCTATGCATGCGCACAACTGTTGCAGCATATTATTCCATAACCAGGCACAGTTTAGCCACACAGTCCGGAGGACCGTGGCCCAAGCGAGCCTCGAAAAATCCGAACACTCTTTTGATAATGACGCCATGGAAATATGGTGTAGCTTTAGGTAGTCCTCTAGAGAACAAAACCTGTTTGTGTGGTGGGTAGCCTATCCATGGCCACAGTAAAATGCAACCCATGAAGGCAATATTAAAATTTCAGATTCACAACGGCAATAGCATAGTTAAACTATGCTGTTTAAAGCTAACCACAATCAGAACAACAACTCCTAGATTAGCATGTCAAACGTAAGTTACCTTACTGTACGTGCACACGACGAGGGTGAAAAGTATTGTTGGCTGACTGTCAGACGAGGATAGCCATCCTATGCTATGAATATAACGCTAGTAGAAACTCATAATACACAGTCCTAGTTTGTAACCAGTAAATTATTCCTTATTTTTAACAAGTTGCTGCGGGCATGATGAGGAATCAGCTTTCAGTCTCAGCAGCTATCCATTCAATGACTTCGTTAGTCCACCTGCGCATACTCCTTGATGTTTTAAGTTTGCAATTGCTTTTCAAAGACATTGACTTAAATGATTTTACTTTCTGTCAGTGACGCCAGGCCTATTCTATGTAGGCTACGTGGGAAACTCGACTGTAACTGTGCATGTCTGTCTAGCATTATGCTACAGAATTCGACTGACATTGTCTCATTGTTCCGGGTGTGAGCGTGTAGTACTCTAGACTTGCAGAAAGTAGGCTTCTGTGTTGGGAGACGGATTGATGGTTCATGTCAGGGGCATCATAAGCAAACAAAACGTTTTATTTCCCCAACAATTCCCCAGTTTTTTTCATAGACTACTGATTTATAATAATACATATTCATTGTTTTCCTTCAGTGAAAATTTTTAAATTGGTTCTGAACAAAAAAGGGGCCGACCCAGGACCAAAAGTGGGCGGACCCAGGGCCACCCACAAATTGCTTTCTAGCGCTTAAAAAAAGGGCGCCAGCCCAGCAGGACCGTCACAGCCCCATTTCTTGCTTCGGATTCTTGGTGAGTACTTCTAGAAGAACTAACATTATTATTTGTTCTCGTATGTCTTGGTTATTTTTGCTTCTACTGTTGTGTCCTATCTCCCCATGTCTCCTTTAGAGATGTAGGCCTAAGTGCAACAACACTAAGTATTGTGTACAACACTAGCCCATGCTATGACATAGTTCTAACACCATGTAGCCTTCACTTTCTGGTTTTGTTGGCAGAGATTTTGGAAATATGTCTTTCTATCAGTTCATGTATAGCTTCATCACCGGTGTCCACTGTCTGACATTGTCAATCTATGAAACTTTATTCAGGCTGTCATTTTGATGTCAGTCACCAGAATGCGTTAACATACAGCAACTGTATTTGATGGCTAACTCGACTTGACTGCCCAGCAATGGTGCATCGGTGTATAAATTCCACACAGACAGGTGTCAACCAAAAGTAAAAGTTAATTTGTGAAGTACACTAGCTGTAACATCTTTTACTACATTGTACCTAATGAGGTGGATATACTGCGTGTTGTTACTGAAAAAACACTAAACCTAACAAAAACTTTTCAGCGATAATCACTTTGCTTTCGGTAAATAATTGTTAAATATTAGAAACAGTAGGATGTGCATGATTAGACTATTTTATAAGCTAACAAATAACGAGGGTCAAAAATGCATAAAGGTAGACATAAAATGTAGTTTGTACTCATGAAGAATTTTTGTGTGGAACATTTTTTCCTTTGTCCTTAAATAAATTAAAACATTATAAAATAAAATAAAAGTATCACACTGTGAGTGGAATTCTTTCCCACTCAGACAGTTAGACTGACATCTAAAAAAATAAAATTGTATTTAAATCTTAATGGATCTACATGCTATGAAATGGTTAAAATGGTCAGCCACACAGCTGTCAAAAAAGGCTGAGTTCACTAAAGACGACATAAATGTGTTTTAAATAGTCCCTTTAATCTCAGGGAGGGCTGTGTACAGAATAAGTGATTTCGTATTTAAAAAGTGTGCAATTAAATATTTTTAAAATTAGATCTATTATTTAAAAAAAAAAAAAGTTGCTCCTATAAAAATTCCAAAATTGGCAGCATCCAATAAGGATAGTAATGTGTTAAATTTCAATTTGTTTGTGATAATTGTACTATGACTAGGGTTGTCATTATCTGGGTAACAAACCTGGGAATGGTTCTATCTTATTACTGTGTATATCATGTCATAATTAAAGAACATAGACCAGTTCATTTACACTCAGCTGAGAATGAGAAGAAGGAGTGCATATGAGGAGACCACTTCACACTGTATAATTTTACATGTCCCAGGCCTTTAGATTACACTAATTTGGGCACATCAAAGGAGCGAAGCGACTGTGCGAACGAGCGTAGCGATAAATACATAAAACAAAAATCTCCTTAGTATGAGTATTATGAACATTAGACTCGCAAACCCATGTACAAGTCTATTGCTGAACGAACCCAACACAGCCTGTGTATGCTATTATGTACTAAGCCTGTTTGATTTAACTATGGCAGTGCTGTAGGTCAATTGAAAGACTATCATATGGTACCTACCAGTGTTCAAACAACCAGATCTGTCATTTCATTCAGACTT
>JAPEKO010000028.1:18608342-18625646 GCA_027576075.1 Cathorops hypophthalmus
AAATTGAGGGATTTCCACACACACACACACACACACACAAAAAAAAAAATCATAAAAAAAAAAAAACCTGTGCCTAATCCCAACATTCAATGGAAAGGAGAACAATTGAATTATTCAGCTACTATATAAAATTATTTACAAAACAATGCGTGGGTCGTCATTTTACACTAGACACGGAGGCGTCTTTGTTTTCCTTTCTCGGAGAAAAGCAAAGTCGGCCTCTGATCGAAGGCACAACATGAGACCCGCTGCGTAGCACACAGGTGACTCCATGATCTGACCACACCGAGGGGGTGATGGCTGGGACGGAGGGGCAGCTGTGCACCAGGAGGGCCTCAGACAGGGGTGAATGTGATCAATGGCGTCGGACGGGGCAAAACATCGTTGGACTGATAACAGAATTTTTTTTTTTAAAAGGGAGAGATATAAAATAAAAAAGTAGAGAGAGACGGAAAAAAAAAAACCAAATACAGGTTGCCCTTTGATATGTTACAGTTAATTAAATATAGAAAGGACATTATATGTCTGAACTGAAGTTCGTTTTCCTTTTCCCAAAAGCATCAGAAAGACAACATCTCTCACCCCCCTGCGAGCGTCTATAACCCGAATGTGTGTTGACATGTGGGAGGAAAAGAACATTCTTTTTTTAAAACCGAAACAAAACTGGGCAACTCAGAGTCAGAAAGGAGTGAGGTGAGGATGAGTAAAGCCGGGGTGCTGGTGCTGTAGGGTCATGGTAGGGGTCAGTTAGAGTTAACGCTCTCGCTGAGAGTCGGCCCTCTCCACTCCAGGCCATGCCGCTCACGGTGTCTTCTGCTGAGGGGGGAGACTGAAGGGTGCCAGGCAGGCACTGTGGCAGGTCTTTTGCCCCTTAGGACACTCTGCCTCGAGGGGACTGTGGACAGGATGATGTAGGTGGGGGCTGGCTCAGAGGACGGGCGCTGTACGTACGGGGCCCACCCTGCACAGTTTCCCTTGCAGGTGGTCGGCCTGTGCATGACTGACACCCTCGGGCAGCTCTGTCACCGCCCATGGCCATCTACTCACTGCAGGAAAGAGGGAGAGAGAAACTGTTCAGTAGCATCACTTCAGTTTTATATCTCTCTATCTAATTAATGCATTTTACAATGCTCAGCTCATTATTTATACATGGCCATGCCTTATTTTTTTTAACGTTTGGAAAAATCTCTTGACCTCATCACAAATTCAGTCTGCTCTGACAAAAACTTCACGCACCCTCAACGGCTAATTAGCAGCTCGCTGCTGCCACATGTTAGCAGCTTAAACGAGAGGACAGTAAAGCTTAATTTAATCCATTTTACTAAAACAGACTTGATGTGTACATAATTTGACCAAATTTTTTTGGTGTTCACCATCGACAAAACTTGACTCTCACATGGATTAACATTTGAAATCATGCTGCCAGGGGCTTCAATTTTCCCCTAGACTGTGTAGTTCTATAGAAAAAACACATTGCTATTCTATTTTTAAATTAGGTCTAAAGCTTGGGGAGATAGAAGAGGCTAGGGACGGGCGATTTAATATTTAGGCCAATGTCACTGCTCCTGTTCTCTTTCTTCTTGCGTGTCCTCCCATTACAGGCTTCACCTACACTGAGATCTGTCGAGAGCGCCTTCCTGGGCCCCTTCCTGCCTCGACCACCATGCCGAATTCCCACCGGGCCCTAAATGAAAGAGAGGGGGAGAAAGAGACAGGTTCTCTCAAACGCTCATGGAGCTTTGTGGCTCAGCACTGGCTGTAATGATTCGCACTCTGTGGACTCGCACTCCAGGGCAAGTAAGTGTTTACCTGGTGATTGGTGACCATCGAGGGCGCGTGGAGCAAAGGAGGACGGATCTGAGGGTTGTACTGAAGAGGCTGACCGAGGAGAGGGTACCGTGCATCACCTAGTCAGAGCAACAAGATTAACAAGTAATCGAATTGTCACTTATGATGCAAGTGTTCAGACTCGAAAGAAAAGAAAGCACCAAGTACAACCTGATAACATTCAAGATTGCCGTCAAATCTACAGAAACTTCCTGAAGTCTGTTGCTATTTTTTAGCATGCCTTGATTGAGCTCGCCAAGGCTTGTCTTTCGCCGAGCAGCCAAACTCACCTTGCCCTGGGACAATGGATCTGGAGAACTGAGGCATGATGGGAAGAGAGGAGAGGCCGGGCCGGACGTTCTTGACGCTCGTTATGTGGGACGGAGTGGGTGACTGTGCTGGGGATGTGGACGGGCTGCCGAGCTGAGTGCTGCTCTGGAAGGCATGACAGCATGCAAAGATTCAGCACTTCAACATGGTTTCACAAAGGAAAAAAAAAAAAAGGGATTTGAGACGAGGCTCACTTGGGAACCGTCCAGGGTGGAGATGTCGGTGGATTTCTGGCTGCGTTGATGGTCCAGGCTGTGGTACTTGTTGTGTTTCCACTGTGGAGGTGAGTGCGGCCGTGGCTGCTGACCTGGAGGTAATGTGAGCTGCATCATCACCATGCCACTACCTGGGGGTGGAGGAGGCACGCCTGTGCACCACACACACAATGAGATGTCCTGTTCAACAGCAAGCTTAACAACATAACAATACAGGCTGACCACAGTGTCCATCTCTTTATTAACAACGAACTGCCATTCACTATGATGAATTTAATTCATGTATGCATCCTTGTCTTCATTTGCTACACTTAATGCGCTCGAATAAATAATCCATTGCTCTATCAGGCTGTGACTGAGGGCAATATGTTCAACAGCAAAACTGAACAAGTGCCTGAATTCGGAAATGCAGAGCTGTTAAAATATTTCATCTAATGAAAGGTTGGAGAATTTTAAAGAAGAAGAAAAAAAAAAAAATTTGACCCCATTTATGAAAGGCTCGGAAAGCTTTTCACTCCGTAATTACTCTTTTTCTAAATGGCTCAAAGTAACCTATTTAATATCCTCTTCAGATTGAGATCAAAACAAGGTTGAATTCAATTATTCTGCGTTTGCATTAGATCCTCGCACCCTGATTAATTTTGCTTCACAAATTTGACTCGCGTGCGCTTTTCCCCCTCCCCCTTCAAATGAATTACTAATTTCAAGTGTTAAAAGACGTCCTCCTTTATTCACAGACAAAACGTAGAGCCATAAACCACAGATAAGTCTAATTACATGCTGAAGGAAAACCAGAAAAGCAAAATAATGATTAGACAAGCTCGTTACGATCTCCCGTTCTAAAACTGAAAGGGCAGTCGGCAGCATCTGATCTGGAACCACAGAAAGGCGACACTGAAATATTTAGGATTTGCCCTGACTGAGATTTAAAAAGGGCATGTTCTTTCCACTTGGTAATCCCCCCATGAAATTAAACCATTTCGGCCAGTGGCTGCTAAAAGGGGCAGTGGGAATCTAATTCCAGTGTTTGAAAAGCAGCTTTTCTTCTCTACCGTCTTCCCATTTAATTAGTTGTTATGGGCAAAAGAAGAGGAGCACGATGGAGAGACAGAAGAGAAAGATCACGGGGGCACGTGGAGAGAAGCAATTTGCGTTAACGGCATGCACATAAAGCTGAAAATTAGAATTAGAGGCCCCATGAAGGCCTTTGCTTAATTTTTTTTTTTTTAAGATTGCCATAACTGGGAACAAAGCGCACAGGAATTACTTTTTAATTACCACCCCATATCTGTTCAATAATTGGATCGTTAGGGCTGGAGAACATCATTTCAATTAGCACCTTAAAGCGTGATGCGGAAATGAACCGTGGGTGGGGCAAGTCAGATCGCCTGCGCCACGACACGACTTCCTTTCTTTCGTCGCGGCTAAATTATACGGTTACGGTCTCAACAATGAGAAGGACCGCCTCCCTTTGAGCAGGTTCCCGAATGAATTTCCTGAACCTGCTCCAATTTAGTGTGGACAGGGTAGCTATTTCTTAAGGCGCGACCTTCTTTTGTTGAGGTGCGCCATTTAATTTTGAGAGGTGGAAAGTGAGGAGCTCCAGTATTTAGCAAGGACGGACTGCAAGGTGGCATTGTGTGCGTGTGTAGGAAGGATTAGGAAGTTTACAGGGGGAGAGCAATAAAAAGGTAGCACAGGGATAAAGAGGATATTGATTTGAAAAAGAGCAACTTGCAGGAGAGATTTTCGCTCGTGGGTGCATTGCTGGAATTCACACCATAGAGCAATGCAATGCAATGATATTCATCCAAAATATTTTATGCCATTTCAGCACTTCATGCAACAAAATGAGAGCTTTGGATGAACGGTACACATCAGAAATTAGTGAATGTGTATTATTAACAATGTGGGCACTGACCATCCGGGGGAGGGGTCTACAGATGGTGCCATTAAGTCCGATTTAAAATGTAGATTCTCACACATGAAATATTCATTAGGTACAGTTTCCACAAATGTTGCCCAAACTCATTCTGAATAAAAATGAATCGAGATGGCAGAGAGGAGGATGTTGACCGAGCGAGTTATAGGTCATCCTGGCCTTAAGTACCTGAGCACTGCTGGGCGGGAATCTGTTGGGAACTGCAGGGGGAGGACGTGCGAGGGAATGGCATCTGCTCCGTGCCTGGAGGGGGTAGGAATCCCACTGTGGAGCTGCAGAAACACACACACACACACACACACAGAGAGAGAGATAAACAGGTCTTGTCCGCCAAGACTATAATAAAATTCCACCAATTTGGAGCTACAGTTGACTTAATACAGCACAAATTCAGCTGATTGCCTGGAAATTGGAAGGAAATTACCAATATAGGGCACTAAGCACACATGGGAGCAGCACAGCTCCACATGCCAGCACTAGTTTAAATATACCCTCTGCAAACCTAGCAGGAACATGCTTGCACTAAAGAAAAAAAAAACCCATTGCCAGTGTAATTTTCACAATTGCAAACCAGATATGGCATCACAGACATTCACCATCCATCGTCCGATTTTCCAAGGCGCTGTTCCCGTTCTCTAATAAGGATGAAAAGTGCTGGTCTAATGAGGATATAAGCAGCACAGAGACTGATGTGCCAGTCCAAGTGCACAGGCAGCTGTGAGAGTGATCAGGTGCCCTGAGGAATAAACCCCCTGCACGGGCTGCCTCTTATGAAGGATGGTGGATGTGTAGAGAGAACGAGAGCGCACTCCTTTCGGGACCAGCTGCGTTATATTAAGTGTGTTCGGGTATCCGGTCACATAAATCAGCGCCGAACGTGGCCTAGTAAAGTCGAGTCTGCTTTAAAAAAAAAAGTGACCTTTTCTTCTTACTTATTCTGTGATGCTCGATCCAGTGCGGCCTGACCTCTTTAGCTGATGCCTCACGAAATTATGCAAGAAAATTTACATTTAGCAACAGTGCGCAGCACAGATCTGGTTTTATTTCATCAGGGACCAACAAAATGTCCACGACGAGCCCATGTAATCAATATGAGCTCTGTATGAGAATTAATGCTACCCATTTAAACAGGGTAAATAATGTGCCATTATAAATATTAACCGAGCATGTGTTTTGTAACAAGCGGCGCCTTATAATAGGCTGAGATTCGGGTCCATAGCGGAGTGCGTACCTCATGGTGTTCTGTTGATTTGGTGGGATAACACTGTAGTAGACCTGAATGCTGGAAGCATGGCTCGACTGGCTGGGAATAATGACTGGCTGCTGATATGTCTGCTGGGATCCTTGAGGCATGGATACCTGACGGAAAACACAGTCCACCTTGTGACTCAAGCATCAATTATTTTAAGTGATGAGGAACATTGCTTTTTAAAATGGTTACCGTGGCGAAGGCGCCGACTCTCACCTGATAAGATGGCACCGAGGGATACTGGACCATCATGCCTTGCATTTGATTTCCCATATTGCTATGTTGGCCACTGACCAGGGTTTGACTCGGTGGCTGCTGCACCACGCTCTGGTAGCTCGGCTGCTGATTTGGCATCACAGTTTGGTAACCTAAAGCGATGGGAGGAGAAAAAAAAAATCACTAAAAAATGGATGGAAATGGGAGGGGAAAATTGTTTCAGATGAGTAACATCACCTATTCATTCAACTCTCCTGACTTTTCTCAAGTCGCACTCGTGAAGGAGTAAATATTGTTTGTTCCAGACTGCAAATCATTTATAAAAAAAAAACTAATCTCTGAAATATTTTGCATAATTTTCACTAAAACTGACCTGAGGGAACACGTTCATCCTCACCTTGCATTTCTCAGACTGCTCAGAAATAACATTGAGAAACGGGCTAATGTTACAACCAAGTAGTGTAATGCAATAAAAAATTAAATTGTATGCACGGTCACACAACACGGCACATCAGAGAATCAAAAAGATGAAATAAGCCAGCCAATCTAAAGCGCGAGACTGGAATAACGCCGGATGATGAATTTGAGTTAGGAAGAAATTACCAGGTTTTATATCCTGAGGCTAAGAAGCAAGACATTTCTGAGGAATATGCTGTGATCCTTCCTTTCCGTCACTGCAATACTGGAATGAATTATTTAGAACCAGAGAATGTCAATTAAACTAAAGCCACCTAATTACTCCCTCCCTTGTTAGCTAAAATACGATTCCATCTCCCTGTGGCAGCACCTGCGATGCGAGTCTTTTGCTGTCAAATGCCTTTTCATTACCTCATGGTCTACAAACGTTATATTATGGCTGCTGAGCACCTTCGCTTGTGACATCTTTTAAGGCTACTGGAGAACAGCGAGGGGACGACGACGTTTGCAGAAACAGCCCAGTGAGGCGAGGCGAGACGTGATAAAAAGCAGCCGACGTGGTTTTGTTCCGACACCCATTATAGAGGAGGATAATTTGCATTGGTGTCAAGGTTATATGGAGGGGGAGGGGAGTGTACAACCAGACGACACTATTGAAACGCTCTCGTCGGAGGAGGTGCCCAGTGGGAAGGCTCAATGGGAGGTCTGTGTGGGAGTTGAGGAAGGTGGGGGCTGTGGATGGATAGGCAATTTTCAATTTCTCCTGGCTTTTGGCCAAAGCGGCAGCAATCAATTTAGCCCTGATGAGAAAAAAAAAAAAAGTGGGACAAAAGGAATGGATGGCCCACGGCGAGGAGCTGAAGAGAAGCTGGCTATTTTTGGTTCGATTCACTCACCTCCACTTAGGAAGCCAGAATGGAAGGAAATGTAATATTAAACATTCTCCGTGCAGGCTGACTGAGCAAAGAAGCAAAGAAAAAAAAATGATAGTGAGAGAAAGGAGAAAACGAGTTATTTCACTAAACTCCCTTGGAACGTTCAAGTTTTCAAAGACGATCTTGCTCACCCATTGCCTGCTTGAGGGAAAAAATGCACTGTCAGACGCTTATGATTAAGATTTAAGACTCTGGGGTGGGGTGGGGTAGGGGGGGGGAAATCCTGTGTGTTGTCTTTCTTCTTTTGAGGGCAGATGTTTTGTTTCCTCTGGCTCTCTTATTTTTCATTCCCCCCCCTTGCTGACTGCGAAGTTCATTCTGCTCATCCATCACTGCTGATCTGATCGCGTGTTTTTCGTGCATCAAGACAAAAAATTATCTTCCCCTACGTCTTCGCTAAACTAAGTTACAAAAGACATTCTTTTCTTTTCAAATTGTATTCACAAACCGAGGCAACGCAGAGATTATTTCTAATGGCACTTCCTGAGGATCCATCTGCTAAGCTTGCCTTTTTCAAACAGAGTTTGGGTTTCCATTTGCAACTTCCATTCACACCGCTATTAGTGATGACTGAAGTGCCAGCGAACATAAAGGAGGATATTTTGGTGATGTGTTCATGCTGTGAAGTAGAAACGGTACGGCCTATTGTTTGGGATGAAGAGGTAAAGGCTCAGAGGCACCTCTTCTGAGTCAGTGACGCTGCCGTTCCGCAGCAGCCAGAGCGTTCAGACGAACGGAGATGTGTTTAGTGTGAGGAGGAGTGAGGGGCTGGAAAAGAGACCGGTTCACTGTGAGAATCTTAGGGCCTCTCAGACAGTGTCCCGGCCCCGCATTCAGCCACTCTGAGTCACAGCTGCCGGCCTTGTTACGTTACATGAAAAGAAAACAGTTTAGTGGATGCTTGGCAGCTTTGAAGACTATCTATCTATATCCAAACCTCCAGGTGATTCATTTTAGGACCATGCCTTAGCTCGCTGTTTGGACCACACCATAAAACAACTTGACAGCTAAGGTGATGAAAGCCAAACTGAAGCCTTAAAGTCTCAAATGTCTATTAAGGTTCTCAAAGGATCCAGCTTAAAGCCATAAAGGACATTTTTTTTTTTTTTTACACTTCAGCAGTTGAATAAAACATCCATCAAAGCATGCAGGGTGATACAGAGGCAAATTTACGCGTGTGTGTGTGTGTGTGTGCGCGCGCGCGTGTGCGAGAGAGAGAGAGAGAGAACGAACGCCACTAATTTTGTATTTGATTGGAAATGCTTTTTGTATCTGTTTAAAAAAACGGCAATAACAACGCGAGAACAAAAGTGCTTGGCACTGTGTAATTAGCTTTCGGCGCTGCTCCTCTGCCCCTGGGGTGCTTCCTCATTTTCAACCATTCGTGTGAAAACTACAACTGCTAGGAAACAGACAACAATGTATTGGGGGGGTTGCAACAAAATTTTATAGTCCTTTAAAAAAATAAAAATAAAAATAAATCAGATCACATCCAAGTGCTGAAAGGAACAGGAGGAGTTTTATGATTATGTACCAACTCTAATGTGATTAAAGGAAAAACGATAAGCAGCAGCTGTTGAGGTTTAACAAGTAGCAGTTTGGCGAACAGGTCGTGTGTGTGTTACCTGGCTGTTGGGTAGGAGCAGGAGGGGGTGGGGGCATCGGCTGGCTCTGAGGGCTATTGTACTGCACCGTGCCAACTGGCCGATACTGCTGGCCGGACAGAGGGTACTGGCCTGGTGCGCAGTAACACGGCATCTGCTGATGGTCAAAAAACGGACAAAAATATTGTAATCACAGCAATCCAGACGTGCTTGAAGGATTCAGGGTCGATCAGATATCAAAAGCTCAAACAGACCTTCTTATGATTTTATAATTAAATTAGAAAGATATATTTGTTTCTAGCGCAATTTTTTTATACAACATGGCCAACGCTAAAGTTAAACTCGGTCTTGATCAATGATGAATAAGTCCACTCAGATTCCACCTCAGACTCGTCTTTCACTCGGTGCCACTGGATTAAATGGTTTCGCTCCTTACTCCGGAGATAAAAGCGCAGTGTTTAGTTTAATAAAAGACACTCGCAGAAAAATAATGAACATTCTTCACTGGGAATATAATGTTAGGCTCTCTCTTTTTTTTTTTTTAAATACATTAATGAAACACAGCATTAACGAGTTATAAAAGACTTTTTAAAGCATGTTTGATTTAAAAAAAAATTGACCTTATAAAAGCAAATATGATACTCCACCTCATTCATAAGGTTTCGCACTTCATACTGTCAAACATGGCTTGGATGTCAAAACTGCTGTTCGTTTATGAAGCATGGCGGCCATTTTAGAATCCTGACACTGATCATTCAAAGTAAGGTATCGAGGTTTGGGCTTACCTGCTGCATAGGCTGCTGCATGTATCCCTGCTGCTGCATCACCGGTTGGTTGACGGGCACTGGGCCTGGCGCAGGAGTGGAGTAGGTTGGGGTTGGCATGTTCTGCCCAGGCGTGGGCACCATGTAGCCGGGCTGCTGAGGGGGAGGAGGGGGAGGAGGAGGAGGAGCCTGGAGCACCACGGAGGACGGATACATGGCAGTGTGGGCATCACGGGCCTCGCCTGACGGCTGCCGCGCTAAGCTCATGTGGCTGAACTGAGTGCTCAGGTTGTCTTGCTACCAGGTCACACACAAACACACACACACGGCATCAACATTCCAGATAATACTACGCCACGTCTTCTCTTGTTCCTTAACATCTTCTAAATACAATAACTAAGCCATGGGATCAAATTAACTGAATCAGTACATGGGCTATGAGAAATATTTTGCACAATCATGGGTTGTGCACAAACTTGAGATATTTCCCCCCCAGCTCCTAATGGATTTACTAACTCAAACCCCAGTGGTTTAATCATCAATCCATATCAATTTGTTTTATTTTCTCAATTAAACACACACACGGGGGCTGTGCTGCATTTCTACTCATAGAAAATTCACTTTGACATCTGTTCCGAGATTAATTATTCAGAGCAGACCTTCCTCCCTTTTTAATTAGTAATCCAGGGATGCTTACTGTTCCAGAGAGGTCAAAAACAGTCAAGAAATGAAACCTTACTGAAGCGTGCGACAGAATCGCTTCATGCCGATGTGTAGAAACGTGTAAACGGTGACTAAAATGATCTTTCGAAGTTCACGGTCTGTAAATCTACTGTAGGCACAAGACCAATGAGTGCCATTAAGGGTGGCGGCGGCAGCGGCGGCGTTCTGCCATCCATTCTACAGGAGAGCTTTCTATATTTTATGAAGCAGAACCATCTATCAAAGGAGTCTGCGTTAAATTATCACATTATAATCAAATTTGGGCCAAAGGAATTCATCACAGAGCACAAGTCTTACTGCGACAGATTAGATTCCCTCACCATCACCATGTACAAGGAGTTGAATAAGATTTGTTAATGGCAAATAGGGGGGTGGGGGGTGGATACACACAACTCAGAATAGTCCATAAAACCCTGAAACACATTTAATTTGAACAGCATGCACAGTAGAGAGAGAGAGAGAGAGAGAGAGAAAATTAAAGCTCTAAATGGCACAAGTATATAAATGGGAAAGGAAAAATATGAGAAGATGAAGAAGAAGAGAAAAAGGTACCACAGTGTACTGTTGGTTAGGGGAGACGGAGAGGATCTGTGGTGGGTAAGACACCGCCGAGTACTGCACAGGCTGAGCGGAAGGCTGGACAGGCCAGAGGGGCTGAGGAAGCAAGAGACGACGAGAAGACAAGAACGGGTTTAGTCAGTCAAAGACGGAGAAAAGACGAAAGGATCTCGGGGGGGGGGGGGGACAGCACAGGCATTCGGATATTCAAAAGAGCGGATCTCACCCTGCGGGGCGTATTAGTTTAGTAAGATAAAAAGAAAAGAAAACGTGTGAGGAAGTTAATTGAGCCAATTAGGCGGCTCGATACGACGACAACGATAAATGCACGGTGATGGGGTTAATTAGAGATGGTCACACTGTGTGCGTGCGTGTGTTAGTTATCTGAGAATCCCGGGACTTGGAGACAAATTTCATTTTGGAGCTCGGCACTCGGGAGATCGATGGGAAAACGAAAGCCTGCTGTTGTCAATGCCCACTCTGATGGGGGTCAAATTAATTTTACATCTTAGCAATTGATCAGCCTAACGCTCCCATCATCCTCTACTTCGAGGTCATCATAGCAGAGCGCCTGACGAAATTTATCCACCGCGCAGAACAGACTGTAATTTACTAAAGTGACCTGTGGGAACTCCGGAGGCTCCCGTTTGGAAACTGAAGTGCACCTTGCTCTTTAACGTGAGCGCATATTTGCTTGACATTCACTTGCTGACACCCCGACGATAGCGTGGCTACAGGTTTAATCTTTCCTTAATAGCAAGCAAAATACCTGGGCCAAGCAATTAATGCCCCTTCGGGCTCTATAACTGGCTGCAGGACAGCACCATCAGCACATTTCCCACACCATCTATCATATCTAATTGACATGCCTGCCCAAAAATAAATAAATACATAAAAAAAGGATGACCACATGGTCAGTTCATTAGGCTCAAGTCATAGCGAAGCATTAATTCGCATAACTGAATACTGCGTGCGGGTTAAGAGCATGGGGCTGCAATATTTTACTGCTAAGACATTTATCTTGAGCAAAATGCAAGCCATCTCCTGCATAGCACGCAAGTCTTGTGAGAAGAAAAGAAGGAACAGCGAAACTATTAACGACAAAACTGATTCCCGTTACTCTGAGAAACATCACCATACCTGAGACATGACATGATTGGTGGACTGATGCTGGTGGGGGCCAGGAGGTAGAGGTGGCGGAGGAGGAGGCGGCAAAGGCTGCTGGGGCCTGGAAGCCTGAGGAGCCACGCTGGGGCTAAAGACCACGGCGCTGCCTTCCGGGTTCACAAAAGGCTGACCTGCAATCGGAGGAGCGAGATCACAATCTGGCACAAATAAAACAGCATTACAACATTACACAGAGACACAGACGGCTGTTGAATGAAGCTATTTCACCATTAAGACGCAAATAGATTTCCTGGTATTTGATCCACGTTCGCTGGATATGATCAATCGCGTGCTCCGATTGGCTACTCTACTACTAGGCTATCAGCTCATATACCGTGAGGAGAGAAAAACAAAATGGCGGAGTGGAGGATGACGTACAAACTTTACCCGAAAACAAAATCCCCCGCCAAAAAAGCAAAGTCCTTACCACGCCATGTGGTGCATCGGGTGGCGCCGATCTCCTGTTTCGTAGCCCTCGGACTCTCGCCTATTACATAGCTAGGGTTACAGTGGGGGGCTAGTCTTCTGGGAACTGCAAAAGTTTGACTCCCCACTCGCATCTGTATTGCAGCGTGCCTTGCCAGACAGCAGTAGCTACCATTTTTATGATGGTCTTTGGTGATCGAGAGGCAGTCACGCTAACCACTCGGCCAACTTGTGGGTTTTTTTGGCAACAAAATATGGAATGAAAGTATTTGACAGTAAGAGCATCTCTTTTTTTTATTTTTCAAAAATCATTTTTTACAAATTTCTTGTGACATTTCGGCAGTTTGTTTACATTCTAAGCAGAAATGATTGGATGCTTTGTATGAAATTTTTACTGATCAAATTTGCAAAAATTAACAATAAAAATGCTCAGTTTCTCAAAATCCAGTGAATGTGGCTCGAATAAAACTGTTATTCCGCTTAATCTCGTTGTACATGGTGTATAGCCGACTCGGTGCTACACACCTCATTGGCTATCAGCTCATGTATGACTCAATTTCGTGGAATAACTGATGATTATTTTTTTCACGGTGCAGTTTCCATCAAATCCTGCGCTCTGATTGGCTGGCGAGAGGGTCTGTATCCTATGGTACGGACCCCGGTTATGGACCTCTGGCGACTCGCTCATTCACAACAACAACAAACAGTAGAATTTGTCAACATTTATCTTTTTTTTTTTTTTTTTACAAGATTTATGATTATCAAAAATCTTATAAATTTTTGCCAGCATTTCTCAGGAGAATAGCAGTAATTTTACAGCATGGATAGCGATAACGACAGTGTTCAAAAAGCGAGTTTTACTACCCCGAGGAAGAAGAAATAAAATAAAACATTTCAGGAGAAAGCTAAAAACCTGTAACTTGCTAACGCCGAGCAAACCTGATTATAAACCTGCTGTCATAAATTTCAGAAATCTCCGAGCCTGGAGAGGACTGATGAATATCGGCCAGCCTCGTACAATTCTCACACCTCGACTAATCTCCAACATGACAGAGCAGAAATAATCTATTCCTCACATATACTGTATATAAAAAACCCTGTGAACTATTAGTGGTGTGTCCTATCATCTCGCCAAATATACTTTCTGTAATTAGCATTTCTTTCACAGATACACCACTAACAGTTCAGCTGATTCTACCCCATAAAGTTCAATTATATCATCCTGAATTAATCAGGCTTTACTGGTTTGATTTTTTTTTTTTTGGCACACTCTGCTGCGACTCATTTCTTAAGCTTGGAAGCAAAACGTTAGACTTCTGAACACGTTTCGAATTCAAGTGCGGAAACCTGCAATCCGATGTTTCCTCCGAAAACAGATAAATTCAACCTCGAGTCTTCATGGGCTTTGCCTAGGTCACTTAGATCAAGATCAATTCTTGTGGTAAAGGAAAATTTCTCCCATTTACTGATTGCTTCAGAAAGGTCACGGACCAATCGCACACCTGGGCTGCTCCTCAAAAATATATTCGCGGCAGCAATGCGCCAACTTATCGGTCGCATGCATATTTAAAGACGAGACAGGCGTGAGCAAAGTGAATGGAGAATATTTTATGCGGCAGAGTTAACAGGATCCATCGCCTCAGCTCGTTTTCGAGAACAGCTTCATTATTGGTTTCCCTGCGACACTTTGGAGAATTTGTTCTGACCAGAGATGAGGCTAGCAGCAGGTTTGTTTGAAGGGATTTTAAATGGCATATGAGCTGCCTCATTACGTGGAGATTCTTAGCAATTTGGTGACAGTGATGTGCACTTCATCAGCGCTGAATTTACTTACCAAAGGACCAGCAAAGAAAAGCCAATTATGAGGTTCGGTCATTAGTTTTTGAGTTTGTGGGGGGTTTTTTTTACACTAATAAACCATGACTACATCTCTACCTCCCCTTACATCATCCAAGAACAGATGGTTAAGTAAGTAAGTAAGGAAATAAGTAATTAAGGAAGTAAGTAGGGTTAGTTTAGGATTCAGTGCAGAAAACAAAAGACAAACCTCCCTCAAACTTAGTCACAAGGAGACAGAAACTTATCCGTCAATGCCTACGTGAGTACCAACCTGTGTGCGGGTTGAGCAGGATGCTCCCGGGCGGTATTCCCGCCGCTTCCAGGGGAAGCAAATAGTAGCTAGCGTTAGCTGCGGTTGTTGGCGCCCCGCTCCTGCCACCCTCACAGGACACACTGCTACTAGTGCTGATGGTAGGATAGGCCAAGGGCGCAGCGTGGCCTGGCTGGATTAGGGATGAGGCCACAGGAGGGGGAGGCAGAGAGCGAGAGAGCGAGCCCGTAGATGAACCTACGCTACTAGAAGAGTCAGAACCTAAGGAAGGGGGAAGGGAGCAACGACAGGAAGCCTTAAGCGACAGGTACAGCAGAAATACACCATGCCAATCATGCTAGATGATGATGATGAGGGTTGTAGAGTTAGAAATAAATTAGAGCCCTTAAGCTTTTGTAGAAGTCTTTGGGGATTTTGGACTTTTTTTTTCCCTTTAAACCTGGTGCGATCTATAGATTCCCTATAGATACAGGAAAGGCAATTTTTCGGAGTAATATTCCAAACACGTGCAATACATTTTCGATATTAATTACTAAATTACCTCAGAGACCAGCGCAATGAAAAAAGGTAATAATTTTATTAGCAATGAATGACAAGTTAATTAATTTCTTGATTAATGTCTCGGTTAATTTAGCAATTCGGTTTTTAGTGCTTCAATTTTCAACACTGGCATGACTCAGGTGCAGGGCAGAGTTAGAAAGGGCTCAGAACGCGGAGTGTACATGTTTTTCTGTTGTTCTGCTCATTTGGTTAGCTTGCTCGCAAACGCGCCGAAACAAAATTTGCCAACGAACTCCTACGGGGAAAGCGGGCCGTTTTTTCTAAACATGAGATCGAGCAACATGGAAATAAATGCTTTAAGAGAGAGTAGGGAGTTAGTTGGAGAAGATGCAAATGGAGAGCATGCATTAAAACTGAGGGCTTTCGCTAAAGACATTTTAATGCGTCTTGCAAGAGGCATGCTGTGAAAAAACAAGGAGAGGGAGGGGAAAAAAAAAGTCGCCCAGCAATAAAACAATTTTGTAAATATAGAAATAAGTTTAAAAAAAAAAACGTTTTTAATACTGAAGCGCATATTCATACCCATAAGGCCAAGTGTTTCTGGGCATGATGCAGAGAAGCATTTCAAGAGCTCTGATTGGCTGAGACAGGTGTCACTCACCCGTTTTTGACAGACGTGAGGCACTCTTGCCACTGCTGGAGCTGTCTCCACGGATGAGCAGCGAGATGCCGCTGAAGCTGCTCGCCTTCGTTATGACTGGCTTCAGGTTGCGGTTCGAGCTGTCCGAGTCTGTGCTGCTCCACGGCCGCGGCTCAGAGGAACGGGCTTCGGTCTCCGAGCTGCTCTGGCGGCTGGTCCCATTCCCCGAGCGGCCATGTTTCAGCCTGAGTTGCAATCGGTGATTGCGAGACAGGAGTATTAAAGGGGAACTGAAGTCATTTTTAAACTTGCTTTATTTCTTAATTGTGTGATTCAATTACATTTTCGGTTACCTTATATCGTGACTCGTATCGTACTCGTAGAATTAAATATTATACTTATTGGCCTATTCGGTTTTAAGCCATATTGAATTTAGTTTGCAGTGGGCATCGTTTATCCGCGCCATCTTCACGAGACTTGTGCGAGACTTCGAAATGTCAAGTGTCAGCGCCGCCGTTTTGAAAACGGTTTTCCAAACGAAAATATTGCACAAAATGACGATTACTGCCTACAAACTTTCCTGCTTGCCGTCAAAACAAACAAAACTTCAGCCTTTGAAAGAGGGCGCGCGCGTCTTTTGACAACATCGGCAGATGTTGGTCGCTTTGATTTCCGCTGTACGATTTACTTCCATGCGACGATGTCTCGCACAGGTCTCAACGAATCTCATTTATGGCTGTCACTTTGACACGTGGACTGATGTATTACAGAGCGTATTTCAAACACTCATCACTTGCTATAGCAGCAACAAAACAGCAATCAAAAGTGCATTCCGATATTTAATAAAATGAGATCAATAGAATTTTGATGATAAAAATTTGCCTTCAGTTCCCCTTTAAATAACTCCAGACATAAATCCAGTATGGGAAGTGGTGACATTATTCCACGTCGCTAATAAACCAAAGAATACCTGAAAATCTGCCGCCTCTGCTGCGTCGTGTTGCAAACGTCGTCCTCCTGGATCCTGCCAAAGTTAGAAAGCTAGGCTTAATTTCCCCTGAGTCTGGGTCTTAACAGATCTGAGACACATTACTTTAGTAGCTGACGTCTGTGTGTGTGTGTCACATGGAGCAGGACACATGCTTAGGCCACCTGCACACACGTGCCCTCTCTCTCGCAAACTCGCTTCTAGTAACATTCTCAAGAAATCCATCATCCTGACTTTTCATTCACTCACCTTTTATCAAGCGGGAAAGTGTCCAAACCCTGCAACAGAAATCCGCAGCGGTTTTAACGTTTCAATGCACCAACCCATGCTCTCCAGACAGATTTATATCAAAAGCAAAGCGATTGACTGGAGGAGAAAGAAATGATCAATCTCACGTCAGCAAATATTCTCTCTCTCGCCCGCTGATACTCCTCTTCGCGCTCTTCTATTGATTTACTCCTCCTGTCATCCTTTAACCTCATCCGCATCTGAAAACACAAGCACCTGCTTTTGGATGTGCTGCTTTTTTTAATTTAAGGCACTTTTATCAGACAATATACTAATCTCGGTCATTGTATGATCTCTAAGGCTTTAAAGGAGTACTCCGGAGTGAAGTGCTTTTTAGGGCTATTTTCGCATGATTGGGAGTGCATACGTTGAGTTGGTAGCACAATCACGTCAATCGGTTGTGT
>JAPEKO010000028.1:19749249-19760383 GCA_027576075.1 Cathorops hypophthalmus
TTGGATCCTTTTGCCTTCCAGATGCGCGCGCATCTCAATTCGTGACGTAACGTTTGTAAACACATGGCAATTCCTATTAGTTTTCTAGCCCTAACCCTTACCTCATGCACACTACCAGTAGACAACTTAAGTGTTTTATACCTTAAGGGACAATGAGGTTATAAAGGTAAGAATCGATAAAATAACAGATATTCAGGATTCAGAACATATTCATTTTCTTTAAAAATCAAAATTTAAAGCAACATTGTATTAAATGCCAAAGTATAAAAATGTGGCAATGACAACTGAAATTGACATCCTAGCTCTAAAGAAAAATAAATAAATTAATTAATTAAATTCAGTTATCCCACTCAGGAGAAATAATAATAATGAGATGAGAAAATAATAATAATAATAATAATAATAATAATAATAATAATAATACAACCCTTATATGGAACCACAAACATACCTAAGAGTCAACAATGCTGTCTATCAGGCACAAATATTTTAATACTTTATTACACTTTTGTTAAGATATCTTGATCAAAAGTTTAAAGTGCATATCCTGGACCAATTTAGTGTTTTTTTTTTTTAATATGAAAGTATGTCCTTTTACACACTCATCCAGAAAGGTAATTTTGCACAAGGCCATCTGTCTACAGCAGAAAAAAAAAAAAATAATAAAATGCGTCTGGAGAAATCCCAAGGGAGTCTGGAGCCATATTGATCCAGATTCGTGACATCACGTGCGGCTCCGCCAGCAGGCTGAGCGACAAACACAGGAACACCTAATTTAGAACACCTAATTTAGAGTATAGTCTCTCTTATTTCTTACCCTGGCAACAGTCAACTTGTGAATTGCCAATTTTCTTGGTCTTTTTCTTGGCTCTGCTTGGTCCTTGGCTTTTTCCGGGTGCCTTGCTCGAAGCGCTCCCGTTTCTCTCTCATTGTCCGGTCTTTTGGAAAATGATGAATACTAATCTCATCATGATTGGTGTTGCTACACCCTCCTACTATACATCTGTTAACCATTTTAATAATTACGTGATAACATTGAAGAAATTTGCAGAAAAACCACCAGGTCGTATTCTCATAAACAAGCCAACGCTGACATGGGATTCAGAAGGAGGCATCCCGCACGTGACCTCACAAAAATCAATGTTTGCCAGGAAATTCAAATGCCAAGTTTTTTCAGAGGCAGATGAATTCTCCTCAAATGGCTTGATTTCAACTGAATTTTTCTGGTATTGCGTAAGGTAAAAAAAAATGCACAAAATGCAAAATGTGACAGATATTTAACCAAAGTTTAATATAAAATAGGAGAATTACATTGATCTTGCTACATAATTTACCCATGATATGCTCTTTAATGTGGTGGAGGGGTTTGAGTGCCTCAGAGATTCTAGGAGCTATGTTGTCAGGGCATTTGCCCCTGGTAAGCTAACATCAGAGTTCTCTCCAGTGAATGAGAGGGTTGTTTCCCTGTGCCTTCACATTAGGGAATGGTCTCTGACTGTCATTTGCAATTATGCGCTAAGTGGTAGTTCAGAGTATCCGGCCTTCTTGGAGTCCTTGAGTGGGGTGCTAGACAGTGCACCATGAGGGGGCTTCATTGTTTTACTGGGGGACTTCAATGCTCACATAGGCAATGATGGTGAAAACTGGAGGGGTGTGATTGGGAGGAACGGCCTGCCTGATCTGAACCTGAGCGGTGTTTAGTTGTTGAATTTCTGTGCCATGTACAATTTGGCCATAATGAACATCATGTTTGAGCATAAGGGTGTTCATAAGTGCATGTGGCATGAGGACACCCTAGGCCGTAGATCAATGATTGATTGACTTTGCAGTCATTTCATCTGATCTATGACCGTATTTCTTGGACACTAGAGTGAAGAGAGGAGCAGAGCTGTCAACTGATCACTACCTGATAGTGAGCTGGATCAAATGGCAGGGCAGGAGGCCAGACAGACCTGGCAGGCCCAAACTTGTAGTGAGGGTATGCTGGGAATGTCTGGTGGAGGCTCCCATCCATCGGATCTTCAACTGCCACATCCGGCAGAGGATGGGGTCATTGACTCCGAGTGGACCATGTTCCACACCTCCATTGCTGAGGTGGCCTTGCAGAGTTGCGGCTGCAAGGTTGTTGGTGTCTGTTGTGGCAGTAATGCTTGAACCCGGTGGTGGACACCTGCAGTGAGGGGGGCCGTCAAGCTGAAGAATGAGTCCTATTGGGCTTGGTTAGCCTGTGGGTCTCCAGAGGTAGCTGACAGGTACCAACAGGCCAAGCGGAATGTGGCTCTGGCGGTCACTGAAGCAAAAACTCAGTTATGGGAGGAGTTTGGTAAGGCCAATGAAAGTGACTTTTGGTTGACCTCGAAGAAATTTTGGCAAACTATCTGGCACCTCAGGAAGGGTAAGCAGTGCTCTGTCCCTCCTGTTTACAGCAAGGATGGAGTACTGTTGACCTCAACTTGGGACATCATCCGACGGTGGAAGGAATACTTTGAGGATCTCCTCAACCCCACGTTCATGTTGTCTGAGGAAGACGCAGAGTCTGAAGGTGCTTGGGAGGACTCGCCCATCACAGGGGCTGAAGTTGCCAAGGTGGTTAAAAAGCTCCTCAGTGGTCAGGCTCCGGGGATGGATGAGATTCATCCTGAGTTCCTGAAGGCACTGGATGTCATTGGGCTGTCTTGGTTGACACGCCTCTTCAACATTGCGTGGAGGTCAGGGACAGTGCCTCTGGATGGTCAGACTGGAATGGCAGACTTTTTAAAAAGGGGGATCGGAGAATGTGTTCCAACTATAGGGGGATCACACTTCTCAGCCTCCCTGGGAAAGCCTATGCTGGGGTGCTGGAGAGAAGAGTCCAGTTGATAGTCGAACCTCAGATTCAGGAGGAACAATGCAGTTTTCATCTTGGTTGTGGAACACTGGACCAGCTCTTTACCCTTGCAAGGGTACTGGAGTTTGTCCAACCAGTCTACATGTGTTTTGTGGACCTGGAGAAGTCCCTCATGGTGCCCTGTGGGGGGTGCTTCAGGAGTATGGGGTTCAGGGCCCACTACTGCAGGCCATTCAGACCCTGTATGACTGGAGCAGGAGTTTGATTTGCATTGCCAGCAATAAACCGGACTCATTCCCGGTGCATGTGGGACTCCGCCAGGGCTGCCCTTTTTCACCGGTTCTGTTCATAACTTTTATGGACAGAATTTCTAGGTGCAGCCAAGGGGTGGAAGGTGTCCAGTTTGGTGGCAGCAGGAGCACGTCTGTTTTTTGTGGATGATGTGGTCCTGTTGGCTTCATCAATCTGTGACTTACAGCATGCGCTAGGATGGTTTGCAGCCGAGTGCGAAGCGGCTGGGATGAGGATCAGCACCTCCAAGTCCGTGGCCATGGCACTCAGCTGGAAACAGGTGGAATGCCTACTCCGGGCCAGGGGGGAGTTGCTACCTAAAGTGGAGGAGTTTAAGTATCTCAGAGTTTTGTTCACAATTGAGGGTAAGGGGGAGCGGGAGTTGGACAGTCGGATCGGGGCAGCAGTGATGCGGATGCTAAACCAGTCTGTGGTGGTGAAGAGAGAGCTGAGCCAAAAGGCAAAGTTCTCAATTTACTGGTCCATCTATGTTCTCACTCTCACCTATGGTCACGAGCTATGGGTAGGTGACCGAAAGAATGAGATCGCAGATACAAGCGGTAGAAATGAGGGTTTTTTTTTTTCCCCACAGGGTGGCTGGGCTCTCCCTTAGAGACAGTGTGAGAAGCTTGGTAATTCGGGAGAGACTAAGAGTAGAACCACTGCTCCTCCACATCGAAAGGGAGTCAATTGAGGTGGTTCAGGCACCTTAAGATGCCCCCTGGACGCCTCCCAAGGGAGGTTTTCTGGGTATGCCCCACCGGGAAGAGATCCTGGGGCAGACCCAAGACACGCTGGAGAGATTATATCTCTCGGCTGACCTGGGAACACCTCGGTATTCCCCCGGAAGAGCTGGTGAAGGTGGCCGGGGAGAGGGAAGTCTGGGCTGCTCTGCTTAGGCTGCTACCCCCGCGACCCAGATAAGTGGTAGAAGACAGATGGATGGACAGACATTATAATATGTTCCCATACCCTCACCACAGCGCGCAATTTTCCATGCAGCAGGTCGATCATCTCCAGCATGGCCTTCATGCTCCACTCTGGCCGATAGGGAATGCGCTCCAACTCTTGACACAGACGCGCGGCTTTGAAGCCTGCCAGCTGAACACACATCGCCTCACATGGGAAACAAAGCAGTGTCTTGGGAAGACAACGTAGCCTGCCACAAACACACATCACAGACTGATGATAATTTTCAATCCATGAGCTCAAGTAACAAGCAAGCATATGGAATCTCTTAAAAGCAACACTCAATTTCTTATTGTATTTAATTATTTTATGTATTCAAGTAGAATATTTATCCATAAGTATGAACGAATGTGCATAGAATGTGATGAAAAGCCCTTACTTGCTTAATGGCAAAATGTCATCTGAGCCAAAGTCCACATGTCTCACAAGAAGCTGGATGCTGGGGTAGAGCTGAGAAAAGCCAAGCAGCTTTGCACGGTAATATTTACGATCACTATACTCGGCTAGACAAGGACCCTCTAAAGACAAACATGGCCATATTAAACAAACAAACACACAAAAACAAACAAACACATACATGACAATCAAGGTACCAATAGGGAAGTCTGTCAGCAGGGGTAAAGTGTCAATGTCATTGTTCACTTGGCTCAGGGCTTCGTCTAGAGACTCCTGTTCTTGTTCACAAACTGGTGGATCCAGCACACTCAAAAAAACCTACAAGAGGCCCAAAACAACAATGAGGAACATAACACTTTTCATTAATAATATCTGTGAAGGTATCCATGTACTACCTCTTTAGGGGTGCGAATGTGCTTAATTTTGACCCAGCAGGACTTCCCTCTGTCTGGAAGCTTGAGGTCAGTGTACACCCCTAACATGGTCTGGGGTTCCTCTAAGCCCTGTTAGAAAATCATATTTTACTAGCCTTTTATTAAGCAAATAGCACAACCAGTCAAATTCCTAAGGGGCAACCATCACACTTGCTGTACAGAGTCTAGAGGGAACCTCAAAGTAAATGTCACTCCAAGTTTATCTCATGCAGGCATGTTACAATGACTACTACAGTCCAAATATTTTAAGATTCCAACTAGAAATAGTATTTTGGTATAACTTTACACATTTTATAGCTTGCAGAGGAGCAGTGATTGAGAAGGACGTAGCAGGTGAACCTAGGTTTCAGTATCAATACAGATCAAGTCTTCAATTCATTACAGCTTCAACTCAAATTTCACACAGTTCGCTAGGTGGAAACACGAAGAGTTTAAAAAAAAAAAGACTCAGAAGTTCAAGATGGAGATAAAAGGGCCATGGATCTATACAGACATGAAGGAAGAAGGCAGAGAAGAGGTCAAAGAGGAAGAAGAGGAGCAAGGGGCAAGACGACAAATCATTCTGCAGTGTGGAAAATAAGGAATTTTAAGCAGACGCTTAAACAATTCTGAAATGATGTCCGTCCGTCCAAATTTCATCATGTCCGAATGATGGGCCAAAGGCCTAGAACAATGCAGCCGGGGTTCCGGGGCCCACTTTAGGGGTCAGGAAGCTGAAGGGGCTTTAGATGCCTGGAGATGGCTTCTCAGCTATTTCCAGGCACATTGTGATCTTCAAAGGCCAAATTACAGTAGACATTAGTTGCTAATTACACCCCAAATTGAATACAACTTACAAGAGAATGTCAGAAGATTCAAGAAAACCATGGTTCAAAGTTATAGCCAAGAAAACAGTAGCACACACTGGTCAGTTCCATGTCTAGGGGGAAAAAAAAAGTATGGGGGGGCTCAAGGATGATCCAGTTGGTTACAACTTACTGGTACTCGTATACAGGTATTATAACACCACTCATGAATTGTTACGGTCAACAATGACTATTTGTTATACCATGTTTATAATAAGAACATTATTAACAATAAAACTATTCTTACATAGAGTTAAAATTTTGAGTATGAGATTCCAAGTAACTTTGTAACAATGACAAAACTAGACATGATCAGATTATTTAGCATTCAGACTAAAATCTGTTGGACTAGAACTTAGAAAATAGAAGAAAATAACTCTTCAAATATAAATCTACATCCTACAAAGCATATAACCTATCATTCTTATTATGAATAAAAAAAATGCACATAACATTACCACTGATTGGCAGTTTGGCACTTAACCTAATAACTGTACTGCCAAGTTTAATGTAAACTGAACTCTTAAATCAACTGATTAGAGATACTGTCAACCCTAAAAAGACTCGTTTAACTGCATTGTGCAATAAAAACAGTGAATAATGTGCATTATTATTATTGTCTTATTTAGCGAGCCACTCGGGGAGAGGGAGGTGCCTATAAATTTTGGCAGGGCTAGGACCTTCGGTGACTCGGGTATGAATTTTTAAATCCCCACGTGCACAAGCAGCTGGAACCAGGGCTTATGCTAAAGTTTTCCGTGAGCAACACTTATTCCTGCCGTCGGACTGGGCTGAGCCTGGACTTGTTCGAAAGGTCTTGGGGAGAGGGATATGCCTGTAAAGTTTGGCGGGGCTAGGACCATCAGTGGCCGAGTTCTGAATTTTTAAATGCTGGCTCGAGCCAGGGTTCATATTAAAAGTTTTCAGCGAGCAGCGCTCACACATGGGGTTTTGGAGGCAAATAACGGACCGAGTTGAGGTCATACTGGGCCATGCCTGGGCTGGTTCGAAAGGGCTCAGGGAATGGGAGATGCCTGTAAATTTTGGTGGGGCTAGGACCATCAGTGGCAGAGTTGTGAATTTTTAAATTCGGGCCTGCGGAGGCCCCGGTTTCACAGGCTGTGTTACAACATGATTTATTCACCCAGTGGAAGAAAATCAGAAGTAGTAGTAGATTAGACCCACATCTTTACAATTTTTCATGAGCCAGGCAGTTTGATACTTTTGAAATACAGACGGACACATTCAAATTATTTTTTAAATCGGCCATCTGGCCCGATGCTTTTGAAATACAGACTGACAAATGCGAAAATTACCAGGAAATGTCCGCTGGTCCGGCCTTGATTCCCACACTGTTCTGAATGAGATTTATGCAACTCTGGCTGACCATGTCCATGGTCTGTCAATGAGGGAAGCTGGACAAAGAGTGCAGCCAAATCTGAGCCACTGCACAGTGGCCTCTACAGCCCCAATTACAAAAAAGTTGGGACACTGTCAAACGTAAATAAAAAACAGAATGCAATGATTTGCAAATCTCAAACCTGTTTATTTTTCACAATACATATCAAATGTTTAAAGTTAGAAAATGTACCATTTTAAGAAAAAAATAAGGTAATTTTGAATTTGACAGCAGCAACATGTCTCAAAGTTGGTGCAGGGCCATGTTTACCACTGTGTAGCATCCCCTCGTCTTTTAACAAGAGTCTGTAAATGTCTGGGAACTGAGGAGAGCAATTGCTGGAGTTTTGGGAGAGGAATTTTGTCCCATTCTTGCCCGATATAGGATTCTAGCTGCTCAGCAGTCCTGGGTCTTCGTCATTTCATGATGTGCCAAAATGTTTTTAAATTGGTGAAAGGCCTGGACTGCAGGCAGGCCAGTTCAGCACCTGTACTCTTCTACTATGAAGCCATGTTATAATAGATGCAGTTTAGCATTGTCTTGCTGAAATATGCAAGGCGTTCCCAGAAAAAGACGTCGTCTGGATGGGAGCAGATGTTGCTATAGAACCTTTCAGTATTGGTGGTGTTTTTTTAGATGTGCAAGCTGCCCATGTCATATTCACTAATGCACCCCCATACCATCAGAGATGCAGGCTTTTAAACTGAGCGCTGGTAACACAGCAGATGGTCCCTCTCCTCTTTAGTCCAGAGGTTGCGGTGTCCATGGTTTCCAAAAAGTATTTCAAATTTCGATTCATCTGATCAAAGAACAGTTTTCCACTTCGCCTCAGTCCACATTTGAAATGAGCGTTGGCCCAGAGAAGATGGCAGAGTTTCTGGATTACATTCACATATGACGACTTCTTTGCACAATAGAGCCTGAACCTGCATTTGTGGATGGCATGGCAAACTGTGTTCACAATGATTTCTGGAAGGGTTCCCGAGCCCATGCAGTGATTTCCATTACAGAATCATGCCTACTTTTAATACAATGTCGCCTGAGGGCCCAAAGATCACGGGCATCCAATATTGATTTTTGGCCTTGTCCCTTGCGCACAGATTTCTCCAGATTCTTGGAATCTTTTGATTATATTATGTACTGTAGATGATGAGATATTCAAAGTCTTCATAATTTTGCATTGAGGAACATTATTCTGAAATTGTTCCACAATTTGTAGATGTAGTTTTTCAGACTGGTGAACCTCTGCCCATCTTTACTTCTGAGAGACTCTGCCTCTCAAAGATGCCCTTTTTATACCCAGTCATGTTACTGACCTGTTGCCAATTAACCTACCAAGTTGCAAAATGTTCCTCCAGTTGTTTCTTTTCAGTACCACTACTGTTCCAGCCTTTTGTTGCCCCAACTGTTGTCCCAACTGTTTTGAGATGTGTTGCTGCCATCAAATTCAAAATGAGCTAATATTTTTCATGAAATATTGAGCAGTGGTAGGCTGTACGTTTTTCTCTTTGTTTCAAAACTGCTGCGCATAAGGCTGGTTTATGATTTTAGCATTAATTGTCACATGCCTGATACCATCACTGTACTGGTGTCATTGTTTTTGTATCATAAAGCTATAAACCAATGTTTCTCAACCAGTGGGCTGCAAATTTTTCTCAAGTTTGAAGCCAAATCCTAAATAGCTCAGGATGTCGTTGTGTCCCAAATCTGGTAGCTGGTTTGCCAAACACTTTTCAAGTGGAATAAATACATCCGTGGGTAAAATTAAGATGAACAAGCCTTTTTTTGTCACATTCCTCCTCTACATTTAACCCACGCACATGCGAGTACACGCAAACACACACACACACACACACACACAGAGAGCGAGAGAGAGAGAAATAAATAAATGTGTCTGTGGGTAAATTATATGGATGTGTGATGCCTGCTGGAAGAGAAGAGCAGGGAGGATCAAGAACCGAGCAGATGTCATTTGTTTACACCCGATACTAAAATTTGTAGCGTCCTACCAACCATCGCGAAGACGCGTACAAAAAGCCTAGAAACTCCTATTTACCCGGACAAAAATGATACAGGATTAATCATCTTGTGTCCTGATCCACAGATCTTTAGCCCAGCCACTATAAAAAGTTGTATCCCTCCATGCTCTTCTAGGTTTCCATCTGTATGTCCGTGTAGAACTATGTCTGCAGCACCAGGTAGTTTGAGATGTCGGGGACCTCAACAGATGGATAATTTCCCAACTCATAATGAATGAATAAGCATGATAAGTTGATCAGCAGAGCTGGTGGGGTCGTGCATGTACAGATACAAATAATTACAAATCAAAATACTAAAAATAAATACAATCTTTAAAAAAAAAAACTTAAAATCTGTTCTATTAATTATCTTCATATTAAGTTAATTAATAGTATGCATAGCTATTGTCTTTAGTTCTGGCTACAATGGGATCAAAATTTATTCTATTCATGACAAATTTAGCGAGTACATTTTTCTTTCATAGGAAAAATCCTTCTTTGTTAGCATGCAAGGATCTAATCCCACTGAATGTTTTTTTATATCCACTTCTTTTGAGTGTACTACTTGGTTTTAATAACTTACTTGTTTGCTGAATACAAACATAAGAATTTTATTGCTAACTGAGCAGACTCCACTTATGGATCATTAATCCCTTTTGACTGAGAATGTCCTGCATGAAGGGTTTGGCTTCTGGCACATCCATACAGTTTTAAAGACAATACCTACAATCTAAACTTTTTTATTGCATTTATTTAATTCCAATCTGTAACAGGGGGTGATGTTGCATCCCATTAATACACTACAATAAAATTATTAGATTCTAATAGAATAGATGAGCCAAAATAATTGGGGATCCGACTCAGTACAAGTAAACAGGTGGGCCTCAAAGCAGAAAAGATTGAGAACCCCTGCTGTAAATTACATGTACAAACTCTGATCGTTCTGAACAAATGACAAGAAGTATGGCAGTTTCACCTCAGCGTTCAAGTCCCAGTCATCCAAATCAGGCACTGGAGGTTTCACCACATAATCCTAGATGTACACACAAACACAATGTGGGAAAAAATAATTATTTACACCTAAAAACAGCCACCTGTCAGCTTCACATCTTGTGACAGTATCAGACCTTAGGGCTGTCGACAGACAGGTTAAACGTGGCATGCTGGTGTTGCATCATGATTTTGCTTAGTGACATCCCATCCAGTATCATCTCCACAGTAACCAAGCCCCGTGGATCCTCTGGCAGCTCCTGAGAAACACACGTGTCAAGAATTGGCCTGGGTAATGAGTATTAGGAGATGTGATGTGTCTGTGTGTTTGTTAACTTACAAGAACATGAACGTTGACCATACGGCCAAGCAACAACTCCTTCATAAGAGCCACTGCGTCCCACTGCCATGTCCCTCCCACCTACACAAAATACAAATGAGGTGAGAAACAACTAATTTCTGTCAACTACTGCAACACTAAAATAAATAAATAAATAAAAACAGCCAATTTGCTCACCGGAAGTACCCCATTTATCTGGCAAGGCACACAAAGCTGAGGAACATTCTCACAAAGCACCATTGGATACACATGGCACACTGGAATATTCTCCACAATCCCCTGATCCACATACCGCACCTTTAACACACAATATAGTCACAAGTGTAACAAGTGTGATGATTTAATGAAAATCCTGAAGCTGACAGCTTTTGGAAACACCAACTGACCCTGCCTACCTGACCAGCCTTTTTTTTTTTTAAACCTCAATCATTTTGTGGAATAACAGATTTTAACAAGAGTGCTCAGAGAAACTATGCCAAACTATGCCACTGATAACTATGCCATAACTTTGGTAAAATGCAACTGAATTGAACAAAGTTGCAATGTGTGTATTACCAGCATATAACAAAGAATCCTGTCAAGTTTCATGAAATTCCTCCAAAAATTGAGAGAGGAGTTGATTTCA
>JAPEKO010000028.1:20091573-20102262 GCA_027576075.1 Cathorops hypophthalmus
CTATTCCGAATAAAATATGGAATTTTGAAACTTCCACATCATTGCATTCCATTTTTATTTACAATTTGTACTTTGTCTCAACATTTCAACTGTCTTACATCGGGGTTGTAGTTTAAGTAGTTTTGTGGAGCGCTTCAGAGTCCTCTCTGTTGCTGTCATCCTTGAATGACCTCTCCATTGCGACCGCACACCAGGCTCATCCACTGCTGTCTCTCAGAGACAAGTACTTCCACCGCCTCCATCCAACGCTCACTGTGCTATTGTCATATTAAATTACTCTGCCATACACGTCCCTCTTCTTCTTGAATATTGAATCTGGCCCTCTGTCTTGAAGGTCCTTTCTAATGATATCTATCCAAGGAAATCTGGCTCTTCCCCGACCCTGCTTCCAGCCAGGTTCAGCCTCCACAAACAACACCATTTTTGAGAGCCGACTCTCTTTTTGTCGCAGCAAGTGTCCAAGCAGCTTGAGCCTCTCTGTTTTGACTCTTTCAGATGGTTTCCGAAGCCCGCCGATTGCCATCATGTTTCGATCAAATTCTAGGTATAGCTGCTCGTTCATTTTGTGGTCTTGCCATTGATATCCCAGTATCCACCTCAGAAACTTTTGCTCAGCTGCATCAAGTCTTTCCGTGTCAATGGTAGTCATACTCCAGCTTGACAAAGCATACATGAGGACCAGAGCGATCGCTGTTTGGTAGACTCTCAGGTTGACGCTTGTTCTTATTTGGCTAGCCCATAGACATCACTGCAGCATATTGAATGTACTTGTCACCTTCCCTATTCTGTAGCTGATGTCTTCTGTGCAACTTGATGATGACATGATCAGTGATCCGAGATAGCAGAACTGGTTGACGTACTCCAGTGCTTCACCAGATATCGATATTGGCAGATTCATGTTCCTTATGAGCCTGATATATTTCTGAGGCATTCCGTCTTCTTCGAGGAGTTCGTATATGCGCTCACAATATGGCGAATCAAACGCACAGGCAAAATCGAGGAACGCCATATACGTAGGTTGTCGGTATCGATTACGAAGCTCGATAATGCACCATATGGTATGGATATGATAGATTGTGGATCGACCTGGATGAAAGCCACACTGTTCCTCCCTTGCCATTTCTTCCCTGTGGTCTCTGAGACAATGACCGATAATCCTTTCTTGTAACTTGCAACCAACAGGCAAGAGAGAGATTCCACGGTAATTAGATGGTTCACTCGTGGAACCCTTCTTGTGAAGCGGGATCAGAATAGCATTCTTTGTGCTCTTCGTCACCTCATCCGTCTCCCAGATGTGCACAACTTCGTTGTGCAGTTTCCGTATCAGTTCTGGAGGTAGCGCTTTCAGGTACTCAGCCAAGATTGCATCATCACCAGCTGCCTTGCTGTTTTTCATGCTCTTGAGAGCCGTCTCCAACTCCAGGAGGCTCAGAGGGTTGACCGAAACACCATATTCACACTGCAAAAAGTTATCTCTTGTTGAGAGAAAATATCTTTAATTAGGGTGAATTTATCTATTAATTCTTATTAGAAGGTTGCTAGAATTCAAGTATAAGATTATTTAGCTTAGTTTGAGACGCTTTTACTAATTTCAAACCTTACATTTTCTTATTTTATTGGCAGATAATTTTGCTTCTTTCTAGAATTGAATGCTTAAAATTAGCAAAATTATCTGCCAATAGAATAAGAAAAGTTAAGGCTTGAAATTAGTAAAAGCGTCTCAAAGTAAGCTAAATAATCTTATATTTGAGTTCTAGTAAACTTCCAATAAGAAATAATAGATAAATTCACCCATATTAAAGATATTTTCTCTCAAACAAGAGATCATCTTTTGCAGTGTAATAAGAAATAATAGATTAATTCACCCAGATTAAAGATATTTTCTCTCAAAAAGAGATCGATTTTTGCAGTGGAAATGAATTTAGTTTGAATGTGAATTACTTGTAATGTAATAAACCTTCTTTGCCATTTGTAATTGTGCCATTTCTTTGCAATTTGATTATGTTTACGCTTGTTTATGTAATGAGCTGATTATTTTGCGAAGAGACTGGTGGAGGGTGCTATGTGCATATAATCTGCTTATAAAACAATGATTGCTTTTAATAGGCGTAAAGGGCTTATTTGGGCCTAAAAGGATTTCTTTTAATGAAATGACTTTGGCTAAATGAATGTGGTTGTTGAAAGCTTAGTATGAGATTATAAAACCACAAAAAATGTTTAATAGTTGACTGTTCCTTAAAAGATTCTTATTTACTTAAAAGAAAACTTGGGTCAATTCTAAAACCATTAGGATAGTATGGTCAGTTAATGTATAGTTAGATATAATAGATGTCAGCCCTCCGATAACCTGGTGATTTGTCCAGGGTGTACCCCACCTCTCGCCCATAGTCAGCTGGGATTGTTGTTAGGGGTGGTGGAGGTGTGGTGAGATAAGGGTCCAAAAGCAGAACACAGACAGTAATCCAGCAAATAAGGTGATTTAATCCAGGGAAAAAAAAAGTCTGGGTAAAGAGATACAAAAAACATGATAGGTAAGGACAAAAACTACTGTAGAACAAAACCATGAACAAGAAAAAACCCTTAGTGCAAAAAAACAAAACATGAACTAGAAAAATAAGCAAGTGAGAAAAAAAAAAACATGAAAAGCATGAACGGCACAGATACAGCTAGAGAAAACAAACAAGACGTTCTGGCAAAGTCAGAGTCTGAGAACTGCCTTTAAATAAGCAGCAGTGAAAACCTGGAAGTGAGTTCAGGTGGGATGGAATTCCCATCCCGGATCTGGATTGGCGCTGGCATGGGAGATCTGAAATTTCCGGAGTGGATGTCCGGGGCAGAGCATGACAGTCCCCCCCCCCTTTCAATGATTGCCTCCAGGTGCTTCAGGAAGAGCATTGGGGTATTGCCAGTGGAAGTTGGAGATGAGGGTTGGGTCCAAGATGAACCTGGCGGCGACCCAAATTCTCTCCTTGGGACCGTAACTTTCCCAGTCCACCAGGTGCTGGAGTCCTCTGCCTCGCCGCTGCACCTTCAGCAGCTTTTTGACTGCATAGGCTTCACTGCCATCAAGGAGCCTGGGAGGAAGAGGGGGTTTGGACAAAGAGCAAGAGACCTTAGAGTTTAAACTGTGACTCATGGAATGTGGGGTGGATGCATCACATGGTGAGTGGTAATGCCAGTCTGATGGAACATGGATTGGTTACTGATGAAGGGTCCTAGGTACCTGGGAGCCAGCTTATGGGAGACAGTTCTGAGTGGCAGGTGGTGTGTAGAGAGCATGACTCATTGCCCAACCCAGTAAGTAGGCGGCTTAGAGCGGTATTTGTCGGCCTGCCTCTTGGATGCTAGGGCAGAGCGAGTCTTCTCTGGGCTAATGCCCACATCCTCCTGCAGCAGTGTATGAAGATCTGGGTTGAGAGTATGGTGACAACCTCCTCTTGGCTGGGGAAGAGTGGTGGTTGGTAACCTAGGAAGCACTGGAAGGGTGAGAGACCTGTGGCAGATGAAGGAAGAGCGTTAGGAGCGTATTTGACCCAAGGTAAGTACTTACTCCAAGAACCGGCATCCTTGGATGCCATACACCTGAGTGCCACCTCCAAATCTTGATTCACCCATTCCGCCTGGCCGTTGGTTTGGGGATGGAAACCTGAGGAGAGACTACAGGAGGCCCCAGTGAGTTTGCAGAAGGCCCACCAGAACTGCGCAGTGAACCGAGGACCCCGGTTGGAGACGAAATCAGTGGGAGTCCATGTATGCAGAAAATGTGAAGGATGAGTAATTTGGCGGTTTCTTTAGCTGTGGGAAGGTTGGGCAGAGGGATAAAATGGACTGTCTTGGAGAAATGGTCAATAACTGAGGATGCATGTGTTGCCACCTGAGTTGGGGAGTCCTGTGACAAAGTCCAGGGCGATGTGAGACCANNNNAATTTGGGAGCCACTATCAATATGCAGGAAACTTCCGGGAAACTTGGGATTGTCTGCGTTATAAGGTGACCACAGATTGTTAACCATATTCCCCCCACCCCCGGAAAAAAAATTCTTAACGGATTTACATCGATCTCAAAAATGATCATTTTGGTCTGAAAAAGTCAGAAATCCGCCGATCGGCGGAAAATTCTCATCCCTGTAGGTACCTGGGAGCCAGCTTGTGGGAGACGGTTCTGAGTGGCAGGTGGCATGTGGAGAGCATGACTCATTGCCCCACCTGGTAGGTGGGCACCTTACAGCAGCATTTGTCGGCCTGCCTCTTGGATGCTAGGGCGGAGCGAATGAGTCTTCTCCGGGCCATTGCCCACGTCCTCCTGCAGTGGCGTATGAAGATCTGGGCTGAAGGTATAGCGACCTCCTCCTCCTGGCTGGGGAACAGTGGTGGTTGGTACCCTTGTGAGCACTAGAATGGAGAGAAACCTGTGGCAGATGAAGGAAGAGTGTTGAGAGAGTACTCGACCCAAGGTAAGTACTTACTCCAAGAACCGGCATCCCTGGAGGCCATGCACCTGAATGCCACCTGCAAATCTTGATTTGCCCGTTCTGCCTGGCCATTGGTTTGAGGGTGGAACCCTGAGGAGAGACTACAGGTGGCCCCAATAAGTTTGCAGAAGGCCCTCTAGAACTGCGCAGTGAACTGAGGACCCCGGTCGGAGACGATGTCAGTGAGGAGTCCGTGTATGCGGAAAATATGGAGGATAAGTAATTCAGCAGTTGCTTTAGCTGTGGGAAGCTTGGGCAGAGGAATAAAATGGACTGTCTTGGAGAAACGGTCAGTAACTGAAAATGCATGTGTTGCCACCTAAGTTGGGGAGTCCTGTGACAAAGTCCAGGGCAATGTGAGACCAGGGTCGATGAGGAATCGAGAGGGGTCTTAGCAAGCCAGCAGGGAGTCGATTGGCTGTCTTGTTCTGGGCACATGTGTTGCAGGCTGCCACGAACTCCTGGACATCTTCCTTGATAGATGGCCACCAGAAGCGCTGTTGGATGAGCGCCAGGGTTTGAGCAGCTCCTGGGTGACAAGCCAACTTGGAGCCATCACCCCACTGCAGCACCTGGGTTCGCACAGAACAGGGAACAAACAGATGATTAGGTGGTATGTTGCTTGAGTTACCTTCACTGGGGTCCTGTTCCAGGGCCTTCTGCACGAGTGTCTTAACCTCTAGAATGGCGGCTCCCACCAGGCAGCGTGGAGGAAGGATGGTCTCGGGTGGCTTGGACTCCTTTTGGTGGGAAGAGAACATCTTCGACAGGGCATCGGGTTTGCCGTTCTTAGAGCCTGGGCGGTAGGAGAGCGTGAAGTTGAACTGGGAGAAAAAGAAAGACCAACGGGCTTGATGGGAATTGAGACATTTGGAAGACTTGAGGTACTCCAGGTTCTTATGGCCAGTCCAGACTAGGATGGGGAGATCTGACTCTTTGACCCAGTGCCTCCACTCCTCCAGGGCTAGCTTGATGGCCAACAACTCTCTGTTGCCGATGTCATAATTACGTTCAGCAGGGGACAGCCAGTGAGAGAAGGAGCAGGGGTTGACCTTGTTATCACTGGCCCTCTGGGAGAGACTGGCTCTGACCCCAGACTCGGAAGCATCAACCTCCACGATTAACTGTTTGGTCGGATCGGGTATGGTGAGAATGGGTGCTGTGGTGAACCTGCACTTGAGCATGGAGAAGGCTTTCTCTGCTTCCTCCCCCCACTTGAACTTGGTCTTAAGAACTTGGTCTTAATCGAGGTCAAGGCAGTGAGAGGTCTGGCCACCGTGCTGAAGTAGTGGATGAAGCACCTGTAGAAATTAGCGAATCCCAGGAAACGCTCAAGCTCTTGTCGCAAGGATGGGGTAGGACAGTCTGCAACTACCTCAAGCTTGAGGGGGTCCATCTGGATCCTAGCCGGGGAGATGATGAACCCCAGAAACAAGACAGAGCTCTGGTGGAATTCACTCTTTTCCACCTTGACAAACAGCTTATTTTCTAGAAGGCGCTGGAGGACCTGCCGGATGTGGCTCCGATGTTCCTCCAGGGAGCAAGAGAGGATCAGGATGTCATCCAAGTACACAAAAATAAAGATGTCAAGAAAGTCCCTTAGAATGTCGCTGACAAATGCCTGGAAGACTGCGTGTTGGTAAGGCCGAAAGGGACCACAAGGTACTTGTAGTGGCCTGTGGTGGTGTTAAAGGCCATCTTCTACTTGTCCCCCGCCCTGATCCTGACGAGATAGTAGGCATTGCATAATTCCAACTTGGTGAATAACTTGGCTCCCTGGAGTAGTTCAAAGGCCATAGACATGAGCGGTCGGGGATAACGGTTCTTGATGGTGATGGCATTGAGACCTTGATAGTCAATGCAGGGGCAGAGCGACTTGTCCTTTTTCACAAAGAAAAATCCCACCCCTGCTGGGGAGGAGGAAGGGCAGATGATCCCAGCTGCCAGAGACTCAGAGATTTACTTCTCCACAGTTTGCCTTTCAATGGGAGAAAGAGAGTAGAGTCGCCCTTTGGATCGTGCCGTCCTGGGCAGAAGGTCGATTCCACAGTCATAGGGTCTGTGAGGAGGGAGGAACACTGCTTGGGTCTTGCTGAAAACAAGTCTTTAGTCCAGGTATTCCAGAGGCACGTGAGAGAGGTCAGAAAACTCACTGGCTGAAGGCTGTGGTGGTTTGGTGGGAGGCAGAGCAGAGTTCAGGCAGGAAGCTAGGCAAGAATGGCTTCAACCTGGGATGGTATTATCAGCCCAGTTTAGGTGGGGGTTGTGCTGCATTAACTAGGGTAATCCTAGAACGATGGGTACGTGGGGGTTTGTTCATGACGTGGAGTTCGATGGCTTCAGAGTGGTTGCCGGAAATCCTCAGGATGAGCAGGGCAGTAAGATGGGTGATGGTGGTCAAGTCGGTGCCACTGAGTGTCAGGACTGTGAGAGGAATGTCAAGGGCGAGTAGCAGAATTCCCAGACGCTTGACAGTGGCAGAGCAGATCAGGTTCCTGTCTGCCCCCGAGTCAACGAGAGCCTGGAGATGGTGATGCTGGTTGTCGTGGATGATGACAGAGAGTAATGGTCGATCAGTGGGGGGCTGGTTCTGAGCGTTGCCCACCAGGGCCCCTCGAGTCACTGGTGGTCTCGTTCCCTTTAGCGGGCAGGGCTTGGCAGATGTATCCTTGCTGACCGCAATAGAAACAGGACCCTGTGGTCTGCCAGCGCTGTCGTTCCTCCACTGACACCTGACCCCAGTCTACCTGCATGGGTTCGACGGACACGGCAGGAGGTGGAGAGGAGGTGAAGCTGGGGCGATTCTTCTCTCTCCTCCATTGCCTGACCCGGGCATTGATGTGGTTGGCGAGGTCCATGAGGCTGGAGAGGTTCGACGGCAGTTTCCACAATACCAATTCATCCTTAAATGGCATCAAACAGGTTGTGCAGGAACGAGTCAATCTGGGCACTCTCATTCCAACCACACAATGTCACCAACATCTGGAACTTGATGGTGTAGTCCAAAGTAGACCAGGACCCCTGCCGCAGCTCCATGAGCCCTCTAGAGTGGTCAAAAGTTCACCTCATCTCCTCGGAGAAATCCTTGAAACAGGAGCAAAAGGGTGCATCGGCGTCCCAGACCGCTGTTCCCCACTCTCTGGCTTTGCTGGTGAGAAGCGTGATTGGATATGCTACCTGGGAGCATTTTGTGGGGAAGGCCAGAGGTTGCAGTTCTAGGCTCAAAGAACATTGAGACAGAAACAATCTGCAAGTAACTGGTTCTCCATCATAGGGCTGAGGCACTGGAAGTCTCAGTTTGCAGAGAAGAGCAGTGGTAGGAGCTGAAGTAGGAGACGGCTGGGCAGGGGTACGTACGGCTTGATAGTGCTGCATCTGTGTGGTGAGGAAGTTGAGTGAGTTGGACAGGGTGGCGAGGTTCTGGGTGATCTGCTGGAGGTCTTGTTGATGGGTCCTGAGGAGAGTCCCTTGCTGCTGGATGGCGGTTCTCAGACGGGTGAATTCCGCTGGATCCATGGTGGCCAGAATGTACTGTTAGGGGTGGTGGAGGTGTGCTGAGATAAGGATCCAAAAGCAGAACACAGACAGTAATTCAATAAATAAAGTGATTTAATCCAGGGAAAAAGGGTGTGGCAAAAAGGTAAACACACACAAAAAAAAAACACAAATGGCAAAAATAGTCTGGGTCAAAAGAGACAAAACTTGACAAAAACCCGAGACAGGTAAGGACAAAAATGCTAGAGCAAATAACCATGAACAAGAAAAAGCGCTGGTGCAAAAAAAACATGAACAAGGAAAAAAACCTTAATGCAAAAAAAACATGAACTAGAAAAATAAGCTAGAGCGTAAAAGCATGAACGGCACAGAAACAGCTAGAGAAAACAAATGAGATGTTCTGGCAAAGTTAGAGTCTGAGAACAGCCTTTAAATAAGCAGCGGTGACAACCAGGACGTGAGTTCAGGTGGGATGGAATTCCCGTCCCGGATCCGGATCGGCGCTGGTGTGGGGAATCCGTAATCTGTGGAGTGGATGTCTGGGGTGGAGCATGACAGGGATAGGCTCCAGCTTGCCTGTGACCCTGTAGAACAGGATAAGCGGCTACAGATAACGGATGGATGGATGGATGGATGGATATAATAGATGAATGGGTAAAAAAAAAAATAATAATAATAATAATACATTGTGTTAAAATATACTCAGGTCTATTATATATATTATGTTATGGATTTTTATGCACCACAGTTAACCAGAATAACCATTTGCTTTAGCATAGCAGAGTAATTTAGAACCATTTTATTAATGATCTTTTATTTGTCATGCACAAAGCTGCTTGTCACAAGCTGTGATTTAAAGAAGTCCTGCTATGAAGTGGACAATAATTGCAACACTTTTCCTTCAGCCAGCTCCTTCCATTAATTTGTGTTTAACCATGTGTGACTGGCTGCACTTAAAGAGATCTATAAAGAGTGCATTGCCTTTAGATCAGATTACACCCAGTGTATCTAGACCTTATTCTGGAAGAAACATGACCTAACTAGGTGCATTGAAGCTGATGGCTAGACAGCATTAAGACACCGGAGAGAGATGTGTTAATGGTAATGCTGAATTGAGAACATCTCTATATCCAGCTACTTCCGTCTTTTTCTCTCTACATTGAATAAAGAAGTGATGTAGTAGGTTACTAATGAATTTTTCCAGCAGAACACATACTGTTGCTCAGATGCAGAATACCTCTGAGGGTGATGTTCTTCTTGCCTGTGTATTTGCATCTCCTAGGCTCATTCCTTCCATCCATCCATTATCTGTAGCCGCTTATCCTGTCCAACAGGGTCACAGGCAAGCTAGAGCCTATCCCAGCTGACTATGGGCGAGAGGCGGGGTACACCCTGGACAAGTCACCAGGTTATCGCAGGGCTAACATACTGTATAGACACAGACAACCATTCACACTCACATTCACACCTACGGTCAATTTAGAGCCATCAATTAGCCTAACCTGCATGTCTTTGGGGGAAACCGGAGCACCCAGAGGAAACCCATGCAGACAACATGCAAACTCCACACAGAAAGGCCCTTGCCAGCCGCTGGGCTCGAACCCAGGACCTTCTTGCTGTGAGGCAACGGTGCTGATCACTACACCACCGTGCTGTCCCAAACAAATCTATGACAGAGCAAAAACACTGGTTTGTATTGCTATATTATGTTTTTTTTTTTTTACAAAAAGCTAGTGATAGTGATAGTTTTCATGAACTCTTCACTTTGTTATTTCTGATATGGCAGATTTATCAAGCTCGTGTAGAGACCAGCAGGTGGCAGTAAGCAGACATGAGAAAAACACTAATTCTCACTACACTTGTTATAGATAAACACACTGTCAGATACGTTCAGTTTTAACAGGCCTAACAGGAGGGATTATTACCTAGATTTGATGTAGATTATTGAGATTAACACAGTGTGAAAAATCCATCATAAAAATCATAAAGCAGCACCTCACCTCGATTTAAATAACTAAATAACAGAACAGATACAATTTTACATTCAGGCTTTTATATTCTACTGTGTTCTTTTATATCTGTTTCATCGCAGGTGCAATTAAATGTAATGCATTTGTGCAGGATAATTGGGTATCAAAAACACCAGGGGATTACCAGATTATGATAGACAACCCACTCAGGTCCCAGACAGGGCCATCCTGCTGGTCACGGATGTGTGCACTGTTTGGATAGACATGAGATGGCACGCTTGTGGCTGTGACCTTCATGGTGGCTTGCTCCCCTCTCCGGCACTGATTTCTGATTTACCGCCGAGCTGTCGCTCCTGTCAGGGCCTATGGGGTGCTTTCCATGCTCTGACAGTGGAAATCAAGGGCAAGTATAGGTGGCGAAGCAGGAAGGCTACAGCAAAGGGCATGGAGACATGTTTCAAAAGCAATGTCAGCAGCGTGTGTTAAAAATACTGCCCCCCCCCCCTTTTTAGGATTGTTGAAGGACTGTGATGAGTCCTGCTGTGAGGCTCTTCATCAGTATTATCCATGTTATGAATGGGACTGGGTTTACACTAACACCACAGGGCTGATAAATATATAGGTTTAAATAACTATAATAGAGCGGCACGGTGGTGTCGTGGTTAGCGCTGTCGCCCCACAGCAAGAAGGTCCGGGTTCGAGCCCCGTGGCCGGCGAGGGCCTTTCTGTGCAGAGTTTGCATGTTCTCCCCGTG
>JAPEKO010000028.1:20213065-20225448 GCA_027576075.1 Cathorops hypophthalmus
GTTGTCTATGTTCTATTGTGAATACAATATCAGTTTTTGAGATTTGTAAATTATTGCATTCCATTTTTATTTACAATGTGTACTTTGTCCCAACTTTTTTGGAAATGAGGTTGTATATATTTACACATTATATACACGGGAATGTATTTTGAGATGTTATTTGAGTAAATGTATTATTTCAAGATATTTTGTAAATATTTTGAGTCACTTAAAAAACTGTGCTTCAGGGTTTCCAACAGGAAAAAAAGACTGACACAAAGAACAATAATCTTTTCATCTGCAATATTTTATTAATGAACTGGAATAAAACAACAAATATAACTGATCAGGGCTGGGTTTCCTGATAGCATTGCACTTTAGGGTTTAAGAACAAGTTTAAAGATGCTCTTAATCAACGAACATTGCCTCTGTATGTGGCTTTCCCAAACACACTCATAACAAGGACTTTTAAGAGCTACCTTGCAACACGCATCCTTGCAAAAGGCATTAGTAGTTGCTAAATCCAGTCAATGAGGTCACATGGCTTTTATTTTTAACCAAAAACCAATGAAATATAAAGTGCTTAAAATATCTTAATATATTATATTGTGGGGTGCCACGGTGGTTAGCACTGTTGCATCACAGCAAGAAGTTTCTGGGTTTGAACCCAGTGGCCGACAAGGGTCTTTCTGTGTGGAGTCTGCATGTTCTCCGCGTGTCTGTGTGGGTTTCCTCCGGGTGCTCCGGTCTCCCCCACAGTCCAAAGATATGCATGTAGGGCTAATCGGTGGCTCTAAATTGACCATAGGTGTGAATGTGAGTGTGAATCGTTGTTTGTCTCTATGTGTTAGCCCTGCAATAACTTAGCGACGTGTCCAGGGTGTACCCTGCTTCTCGCCCATAATCAGCTGGGATAGGCTCCAGCTTGTCCGGGCCCCTGCATAGGATAAGCAGTTACGGATGATGGATGGATATTGTATCATCATTAAGCATTACATATATAATACAGTAATTAATAATTGAAACTATTTTACATTTTTGGACAATAAAATTTTTTATTCCAAGCATATTTTTCAATTAAATGAACAAATGTTCACACAAAAGAATGAGCAAATAATAAGCTAAATAATTCAGTCAAATGTTTTCCCTTTGCCTGCTCATTTCACTGTTACCCAGTCAAGAGCTTAAGGTCCCTTATAAATTGTCATACATCTGAGTGGTGTTTGGCATATGAAGGAGGTATCTATCCCATCACCTCCCTCCTCTCCACAGACAGCAGTGCCTCCCCCACCCCTCATGGCTGGCCCCGCTGCCTCCTAATCCCCTGGACCCTCTCAACTGACCACTTCCCAGTCTGCAGGCAGCCAAAGTACAGCTGGCCAAAAGTGTAAATGCAGCTGAAATCTGCTAAATTTTGAGAAGGAATGGCTCCAGTTTCTCCAAGGCCTGCATGACCAAAGGGAGTGGCACCATCAAGAATGGATAGCCATTAAACAGGCAAAACCAGACCTGCTGGCCAGACAAGTGGAGCTTCAGAGTGACTTCGCTGGAGTGCATCCATGATTATTTCAATTGTTCTCCACAATGCCAAGTTGGCAATGTTTTGCCCTTATACATACAATGTTACAGATGCATCAGTTTGTTCAATTTATGACACTAAATTAGGTCTTAACTGCTGACCAATGGAGTTATTTTGATTAAAATGTGGCATTACCAATGTGACATGATGAAATTTAATTTAATACACACAAATACACAACATTGAAATCTAGTCATAAATTTTATGCATATAGTAATTTAATAACTTGATGTACTTGCAACATACAAGAAAAATAGAGTATGGGCAGCATATTCACCATCAGTTTCCACCCATCGATTGGAAGGGAGTCCCTCAGAGCTGCATGTGCATTCTGTGTATTCGGCTGTGAGCAAAATCTTCACAGAGTGAACTAAAGTACTAATTTGGCTACAGCGGTGTTTGGGAAAACCATGTTAGCTTAAAAATGGTTCTTAAGAGACAGTTAAAGACACTCTTTGCATTAAGAATCTTTCGGGAAACCCTCTCCTGATTCACTCTTACAGAGCACTGAAGTGGGAGGATTTTTAGAAAAGATTCTTAACCAAACACACGTAGGAATGGCAATAATTTATCTGTAAATGTGTGTGAGAAAGTGTGCAAGTGTGCGTTAGTGAGAGGGTCGGCGAATGACAGCTTTCCTCTTTCCCAGTCCAGCTTCACTCTGATCCTCTGGAGTTTCTGTGCTACTGATAGGAGAGTGACCGACTGTGGTGTAGAACGTGCACTATATTCACCATCATAATACCCCACATACCAGATTCCATTTCTGGAGAATATGTCCCCCTTCCTCTGAACAGATGCTGTCATCACACCCACAATCCAGTATGTACAATCTCCAACTTCAACATCCCAGCAGTGTGTGCCTGAGTTAAAGCCCTCAGAACCTAGGATGCACCAATAGCTGTCAAACCTCTCTGGATTATCAGGAAGTATCTGTTCCTCATCACTGAGTCTCACACTGGTCAGATCATCGGATACAATGAGTTCAGGATGAACAGTGTTGGGGTCCAGAGTTACAAGTGCTGAAACACACACACGCACACACACATACACACACACCTTTTTACATTTTGTTTTGATGGAGCTAATCCAAATTAATATTTACATTAGCATGGAACTAGCTAACATTTGCCTAAACCAAAGAAATTAAAACTATAATTCCAAAGTTCATTAATAAACATGCATAACTTAACATGCTTTGTGCCTTTTTCTCTGTGTTTAAATTACAAATTTAAACAAACAATCTTTATAACTGTAATTCTCAAACTTTTGTAAGTTGTTCAACTGCTCGATTTTTTTTCACTCAGCCCCTCTGCTCATGCTTCAGGCTAAGAATAGGCAGATCAATACCAAAATATCAATATTTTGATCTTGATCGTTCAATTTTGAAAATCAATCACTTTATTAAAAATGGATAACAGGTACAGCTTTAAAGTGCTTATTTAATTCATTTTATTTTTTGTTCATTTTTTAAATTATTGGTTAGGAACTACTTTTCCTTCCACCTTCTCACTCTGCTCTCAACAATGGCAGTGGTCAGGCAGTAGTAAAGAACATGCCACGCAGAGAAACAGATCCAGCCAATTCTCCAGCAGTTACACAATGGCAAAGAGGAACTGAAGCATTGTTTGGAGCTATTTCACTGTTGAACAACACTGAAGCAAAATGTGACATGTTACAAAAAAGAAAGAAACTGTCAGGTATTGTTGTAATACTGCAAGCCTGTTGAAATGCTTAAATTGTCACACAAAAGAGTATGAAGATGTAGAGCAGAAATGAGGAGAAGCAGAGAAAGAGCAAGAAGTTAGCTCCACTTGACAGAGTGAAGCACATTTCTCAAACAGAAGCTTTTCAGGGAGCCAGGCATTATCAAGGTAACCAGTGATAATAGGTTTGTCGTGACCTGAAGGCTGAAACACAAACTGGGTGGCTGGGTCAGGGATCATGAAAATGGGTGCCATGGTGAACCTGCTCTTTAGTGAGGTAAAGGTAGTTGTGGCATGGTTAGTCCAAGAAAAGGAGTGCTTGGAAGATGTGAGCTTGGTCAGAAGAGGGGCAATGTAGGTATAGTTTCTGATAAACCATCAATATAAATTAGTGAACCCCAAGAAGTGCTGCAATTCCTTAGAGGAGGGAACAGGCCACTGAGAGACTCCACTGACCTTGTTGGGGCCCATGTGAATCACTCCTGGGGATATCGCAAAGCCCAGAAAAGAAACCGTGCACTTGTGGAACTCACACTTTTCTGCCTTGACAAACAATTGATTCTCCAGGAGCCATTGCAGGACTTACCTGATGTGTAATCAAGGAGTTTCAAATGAGAGAGAGAAAAGATGAGAACATCGTTTAAATATATGAAGGCAAACTGGTTAACGAAATCTCGTAGGACATCATTGATTAGAGTTTGAAAGACAAAGGGAGCATTAGTAAGCCCAAATTGAAGAACCAAGTATTCATAGTGATTAAATATGATCTTTCACTCCTCCCCTTCTCCTCTTCACACCAGGTGATAGGCACTGTAGTGGTCCTATTTGGATTAAAATGGAGTCCACTATAATAATTTTAAGGCTGTGGAAGTGATTGGTAAGGGGTACCGGTTCTTGACTTTGATAGCATCAAGTCCCCGATAGTCAGTGCAGGGCCTGAGAGACTTATCTTTCTTCTTCTCCCCAAAAAAAGAAACAAACAAAAACACACCCCTTCTCCTGCCGGGGACAATGGTGGATGGATAATGCCAGCTGTTAGACTCAGCAATGTATTTGTCCTTAGCCTCTCTTTCCAGAGGGGAGAGAGAATGGATATTTCCTTTGGAAGGAGTGGTCCCAGGCAACAGTTCTATGGTGCAATTGTAAGGCCGATCAGGGAAGTGAGATGGCGCAAGCCTTGCTGAATACCAGACGAAGGTCCAGATATTTGAGAAGCACATTAGGAAGCTCCATGGTTTCACTGGGGCTGGTAACTTGAGAGGCCAGAGGAGTCTGAGCGTAAGATAGGCAGGTAGCCGGGCAGCAAGTACTCCATAAGAAGATGGTCCCATCACTCCAGTTGATGTGGGGATTGTGTAGTTATAACCAGGGGAGGCCAAGCGCAATAGGCTCAAGAGAATCATTCAAGGCATGGAAAGAAATCGATTCGATGTAGTTACCCGAGACCTTCAAAGTTACCAGGTCTGTGATGTGGGAGATGGGACTGAGTTCAGTCCTGTTCAGAGCTCTGGTCACAAGGAGACAATCTAATTCCTGTAAGTAAATGCCAGGAAGTCTTGATAAAACTCTGGTTTGCACCAGAGTTAATGAGGCTTTGACAAACTGAATCAAAATTATCTTGATTGCATGTCAAGATAGTTCTGAAAAATTATCTTGACATGCAATGCTGACCTTTGGCAGGGGAAGAACATGTAGAAACAGGCACCTGTATCTCTGTATATACTTGTGGGCAGACCTTCTTACCAGGCCATGGGAGATGAAATGTCCAGACAGTCCACAGCAAAAGCAGGAACTAGTCTCACGATGGTGCCTTCTTTCTTCTCAAGTGACCCAGGTCCTGCACAATGACATGGGCTCCAATTCATCAGAGGTGGGACCTTCCCAGGTTTGAACCTATGGCTTCTTCTCCAATTGCACAGCTGTAAGCACGCGTTCATCTGACCAGCAAGGTCCATCAGGCCATCCAGGCTCTCAGGAAGGTCATGAGGCACAATTTCATCCAGGATGACATGATTTGGCCCATGATAGAAGGTGTCATATGAGGCACTAGTGTTCCAGTCTGCTGCCCTGGCTAGGATTCTGACTTCAATAACATAAAACTAATTGGGGTCTTTGCTTCTGCCCCATTAGCTGTCTAGCTGCCTCCTTGCGCTTGGGAGAACAGTCAAAAACCTCCTGCATTTCTTTCATAAACTCCTTAAAGCTCGAGTAGCAAGGAGCCCTGGTGACCCAGACAGCTGTTCCCCACTCACATGACTTTCCCATTAAAAACATAACATATGCTATATGAGAGCTCTCAGAAGGGAAAGCAAACACCTGGAGTTCCATTGCTATGGAGCACTGAGAAAGGAATGAATGGGAGGTACTGTGGAACATGCAAGCGAGGCATTTGGGGAGTGCACACTCCAGCTCCTGCCCACCACCCCCATCTTTACTTCTGCCAGGGCCTCTCTACAACCTCTCATGCTGGAGGTCCACTCCACCACAGCCTCAAGTGTCTCCATTTGTGAGAGGGACATCAAGCTCTTTAAGAAGCTGAACCCTCTCAGAGCAGCAGGTCCGGACTCTGTCTCACCAATTACCCTGAAGCACTGTGCTGATCAACTGTTTCCAGTATTCACAGATATCTTAAAACACATCACTGGAGACATGCCACATGCCAGCCTGCTTCAAGGCCTCCACCATTATCCCCATCCCCAAAAAGCCAAGGATCACAGACCCATCACTCTGACTTCTGTGGTTATGAAATCCTTTGAGCGCCTTGTGCATTACCATCTTAGTCATCACTGACCCACTCCTGGGCCCCATGCAGTTCGCCTACAGATCCAACACATCTGTACACAATGCTGTTAACATGGCTCTTCAGGTCATCCTCCAGCACCAGGACTCCTCAGGAACCTATGCTAGGATCCTGTTTGTGGATTTTAGACCTGCCCTCAACACCATCCCAGCTCTTCTGCAGGACAAGCTCTCCCAGCTTAGTGTGCCTGACTCCACCTGCAGGGGGATCACTGACTATCTGTCTAACAGGAAGCAAGACATGAAGCTAGGAACACATTTTTGACTCCTAAACCATCAGCACCAGACCCCCCTCCCCAGACTGTGTCCTCTCTCCTCTCCTCTCCTCCCTGTACACCAACATCTGCACCTCCAGTCATCAGTCTGTCAATCTCCTAAAGTTTGCAGATGACACCACCCTCATTGGATTCATCTTGGATGAGGAGGAATTTGCTTTCAAGTGGAAAATTGACCATCTGGTGCCCTGGTGCAGGCAGAACAACTTTGAGCTCAATGCTCTAAAGATAGTGGAGATGATTCGACTTCAGGAGGAGCTCTGCCACACCCTCCCCCATCACCCTGTTTGACTCCCCAGTAACATCTGTGGAGTATTTCCACTTCCTGGGCACTACAATCACTCAGGACCTCAAGTGGGAGATGAATATCTGCCCTCTCACCAAGAAAGCACAGCAAAGGATGTACTTCCTGTAGCAGGTGAAGAAGTTTGATCTGCCAAAGACAATAATAGTGCACTTTTACACCACTATCACTGAGTCAATTCTTACCTCCTCCATCACCATCTAGTATGCTATTATGACTGCTAGGGACAAGAGCAGACTATAGCATATCGCTTGTTCTGCCGAGAGGACAATTGACTGCAACCTTCGATCTCTTCAGGACCTGTATGAGTCCAGGACCCTGAGGAGAGCAGAAAGGATTGTGGCCAACTCCCTCTCATCCTGGATGCAAACTTTGAGACATTCCCCTGTAGTAAGAGGTTGCAGTCCATCAGAACCAAAATACTGCACCATAAGGCCAGCTTTTTCCCCATTGCAGCTGGCCTTGTCAATAAGGTCAGAGAGCTCATTGACTAAACTCTTAACTCACACTCTCATTGTATAATATAAATGCACTTCTCTGAACTGCAATTTTGCATATTCATGGTCATGTCATGTATCATCATCCTGTGAACATTCATTGCACAGTCCGGTACACACTGTACCGCTAGGTTATTTATTTAACCCACTGCACATATTCTCCTCTTGCACATTCGTGCCATGACTTTTTTTCATCCTGTGACCTACTTTTGCACATTCTGGGACATATTGGACAGCTTGGACTTCAAAACAACCCATGTACATACTCCTTAAATATGTATTTTTCATAGTTGTATATTTTAGATTCTTCTTATTCTTTATTTTATTTATACAAGTACTTTTGTCCATTTTTAAATTCCTTTAGCTTGAATAATTAAGTTAAAGGAATTTAAGAGTCCTTGCCATTTAAGGACTTCATCTATGCCCTCGATGCAGTGCAGCAAAACCAGCACCAAATGCTGCTTATCCTTCAACAACAGGAGCAGTGCTTTGAGGCCCTGTTGCAGGCTCAGCAGTTAGATTATTAGGCATTCTGGAACCTGCTTGCATCAGCGGGCACTCCAGCTACCATGTCTATGGGCTTCCCCCACATCACCCAGACAAAAATGGACCCACACAATGATCCTGAGGCATTCCTGGCACTCTCTGAGCAAGCCGCGGAGGCACGGGGGTGGCCATTCGAGGAACAAGTGGCTCGCCTACTGCTGCTACTGACTGGGGAAATGCAGCTCTCCACTGACAACAGGCTAGAATATGCCGACCTAAAGCAAGCTATCCTGCAACATGTCAGCTGCATTCCTGAGCAACACAGACAGTGCTTCCGCACACTCACTCTGGAAGAGGTTGGCCGGCCATTTGCCTTCAGCCAACAGCTCCAGGACACCTGCCAGTAGTGGCTGAGGGCAGAAGACCATGACGCCGAGGAAATCAACGCAGTGGAACAGTTCATCACTTAGCTGCCAGATGGGACAGTGGAGTGGGTCCAGTGCCACTGGTTGGCATCTCTGGATTGAGTGATCACATAGGCAGAGGACCATCTTGTGGCAGTTCCAGTGCCAGATGGACTTCCTGGCTCTTTTGCTCTCTCTCACTCTTTGTCCCCCACTGTCCTGTCCCTGTACCACAGAAGCAGGGGCAGGGGCTGGACCAAACCCTTCACAGCCCACTTGCTGAGCCTGTGGTGTCCCCCTCCCTCCCTCTGCTTGTGTTTGTGTCATCTTCCTCCCAGGTGAGTGATCCCCAAGCTGCCAGTGCAGGAGTGAAGCCTGGGCCAGTATCATGGTGCTGCAGGGAATCTGGACACTTCCAGGATCAGTGCCATGCAATGGAAGTTGGGGCAGTGGTCTGGATCTCCAACACGCCAGTGAGTGCCCTCGATCGGGCCAAAACATATCACATACCGGTGAGTATCCAAGGGGATAGATGTCACGCATTGGTGGATTCAGGCTATAATCGAACCTCCATTCACTAAGGCATGATTCAAGGTGAAACACTGGGTGCAGCAGGTTTGTGAAGGTTCTGTGTTCATGGGGATGTTCATGAATACCCACTGGTGCTGGTTCGCATTTACTTTCGGGGGACAAAATATAGTGTAGAGGTGGTGGTTAACCCATGCCTCACTCACCCACTAATTCTGGGAACTGATTTGTTTGGGTTTAGGAATTTAATGGAGTGCATAGCGGTGGATGGGTCCTGCAGCAGCACATCACGGGGAGATCCTGGTGTAACATTAGCTGGGGAAGACCTCTCAGAGCCATCTACATCAGCCTCGCATCACAGTGACATGGGGGGGGAGCACCCCTGCCCTCCCCTCTCTTTAAGGAATTCCCTAGAGAATTGCCCTTTGGAGCAAGTGTGAAGCAAGACTTTGCATAGTGCTTTTGACCAAGTGAGAATAGTTGATGGTCAACTCCTCCAGCCAAATGTTACATAGGACAATCAAGTACTGAGTGACCTATGGGGAAAAAAAAGACTCAAATGTTAATCCCAAAGAGCTGTAGGGAACTCATTCCATGTGGCTCATTATATGGCCATGGCCAGACACCTCGGGTGGGGGAAAAGAGGAGAGGGGAAAAAAAAAAACGCGAGCCCATCTCATGGCCCATTTTTATTGGCCTGGGATTCACAGGGATGTCTGTAGGTGGTGTGCAGCATGCCACAAATGCCAGTTGGTGAGGCTGGTTGCCATGCCAAAGGCGCCTTTGCACCCTCTTCCCCTAATTGAGACCCCCTTCGAAAGAATTGGGATAGATTTCATCAGACCATTAGACCAGTCTGCATGAGGACATCACTTTATTTTGGTCCTGATGGACTATGCAACGTGATACCCAGAAGCAGTGCCACTGGAACATTTCTGCACGCAGTGTCACAGAGGTGACTATAATGCTTGTCAGCTATCATTTTAGCACAAATGCATTACTTTTACCGAAAAGACAATTACCCAAAATCTCAGTCTATGTGAAGATATGTGTTGAACATTTTTAACCTATTTACATGAAGAATAACTCCTGTGTTTTTTTCATTATTGCTATTAAACATGAAAAACAAAATGAAGAAGTCTGATATTTTATAGTTTTTCATAAATCTAGTAGTGCCAAAGCTTTTAGGTATAACTTATGATGTCTGCATTTACAAATTTGATTATAAAATTATAAATATTTCCTGTTTTTCTCTACACAATAAAACTTCCAAAAATACCGGTATCTATCAGGATACTAACTCTAATATAACTTGGTATCAGACTGAAAAGAAAATTAGTGGTATAGGTTGTTTTCAGTCAAGTGACTTTTGCTTATGAGTTTACGTCTGGTGAATGAAGTGGTGGTCAGGCAAACCAATTCCAGACTGCAGACAGTTGATCTGGGTAATGTCATCCAAAAATCCCCGTTCAAAAATTAATATCCCGCTCACTCGACTTGTACCGACATGTTACATCCTGTCTGTGGAATTTATGCAGTAGCCAACCAGAACAACAACCAATTTTGCTGCAGTTTTGTAAAAAGCCAGTAAAACTGTCTCTGACTATTTCTGCAGTTTAGAGGGCAATGCATGGTAAAGATACCTTCAGAAAGTTGCTCTTTGCAATGGGATAGATCCTTCTACATCAAAAAAGAAGGATTCTTCCTATGAGTTGGAAAATTATCCATCTGTTGAGTTCCCTGACACCTCAAACTACCTGGTACTGCAGACATCATTCTACATGGACAAATAGATGAAAACCTGGAAGAGTATGGAGGCATACAAATTTTTATATGTGGCTGGGTTAAAGATCTGAGGATCAAGACACTACAAGATAAATCCTGTATTGTTTTTGTCTGGGTAATTAGGCATTTTTGTTTTTTATTGTACACATCTTTGCGATGGTTGCTAGGATGCAAGTTTTAGTATCGGGTGTAAACAAACCACAGCCGCTCGATTCTCAATCCTCCCTGCTCTTCTCTTCTCTTCCAGCAGAATCATTTACAAAGATCCACAGAAACCCCTTTAAAAACCTGGGTATTATGTGTATTATATACACGTTAGTTTACAATATAGCGACCACAATCAAACAGTAAACAAAAACACATCTGAGGACAAAAGCATCTCCTGAACTTCAAAACATCACAAACTAACGGAAAATGGGGAGAAAAGTCATTTCCGAATGCAAACAAAATAAATCAGAGGAATTTACAGACCTTTACTGAAGTGATCAGTGCAAACTCAAGCATTCTTCGACTCCACTCCCTTCCACTGCAGCCAAAGGTTCAAGAAAGGTTTCCTTTTTTGTCTTTCAGTAAAATCCTTTGCTTTCACCCTTAATCACTTCACTGGGAACCCCGAAGAAACTTTTTTAGTTTCACGGTTTGTTTGATTCGAACAGTGCAAAACACAAGTGTAGGGCATTTTAATGACTAGCAAGGTGCCCCAGTGATAGTAACGCTTTATAAACAGTGAGTTCAGCTGACCACCACTTTATATCTTGCATATCTAATGAAAGGGATGTGATGTCGGAGGCAATCCACCTGTTGCCCATCACTGATGGCAAAAGAAGCTTTTCAAAATAAGAGTTCCCTTACATGAGTTCAAAATGAAAGGTAAACACATAACATAATAATGACAACAACAGCAAAGCAGTATACAAATGAAACGTCATAACAACCACATTAGGGTTACTCCCAAATGCAGAAAAATAGAAAGAAAAAAGAAAAAAAATGTTCATGTTCAACACACACACACACACACACACACACACACACACACACACAATTAAATGTCTTACTGTATTGGACAGTGTCATGCATCTTCTCCCAGATTCTGAACTGCAGGTTTGCCAGATGTTTTGCCACATGGATCAGTGCTCCTGAAAGCTCCTCTGGATGCTGCAATGTGCACTGGGCTCTGCAAAAACATTCAGGAGTCAGTGTTGTTGTGGGATTGGACTCAGAAACAGAGAACGAGAGAGGCAAGAAGCACATCACTCACCTTTTCACTATGTCCTTGTAGTTCTGTAAAACAACAAAGCAAATATCAGTGGATATGATTTACATTTTTACACCATGGAAATGGTGATGTTTCTGATGATGGAAAGAAGTTTTATTTTCTCACAGTATAAATACTGAATAAATGATCCTCACTTGTAGCAATGAGATGTCTTCAGCTCTCATCTCCTCTTCTATGGCTTTGATTGTGTCTGAAAGAGATGATATGTCTTTGCTCAGCTTCTCAATCTTCTCCTTCATCATCTGACTCTTCTGCTCCTCTTCATCCCTCAGTGCAGTGATCCTGACTGTCTCTTCATCTCGTAGATTCCTGTGAAGCTTGGCAAACTCGTCCTTAATCTGACGCTTTGTATGTTGGGCCTGAATCTGCAGTGAAGAGGAAATCAAATGAAATGTAACTGAATATGCAATGATGCAAAATATAATTATTAGGGTGCATCAAACCTCGTGAGGTGTTTAAATGAATCTGTCTCCATCCCAATTATGTACCATTGACTAAAATAAAATGCCTTGAAAAACACAGTGGTGCTTGAAAGTTTGTGAAACCTTTAGAATTTTCTATATTTCTGCATAAAGTACATATGACCGAAAACAACATCAGATTTTCAAACAAGTCCTAAAAATAGACAAAGAGAACCCAGTTAAACAAATGAGACAAAAATATTATACTTGGTAATTTATTTATTGAAGAAAATGATCCAATATTACATATCTGTGAGTGGCAAAAGTATGTGAACCTCTCGGATTAGCAGTTAATTTGAAGGTG
>JAPEKO010000028.1:21489905-21502866 GCA_027576075.1 Cathorops hypophthalmus
CTAGAACAGCCTGAAACAAGAGAACCATAGCATTTTTTTTTTCACCAAAACCAGCTCACAGGGCATTCATTCATACTAGAGACCACCGAACAATTAATGAAAAAACAATGCAAGGAGACCTTTTAAAAACTTCAAGTCTCTCTCGTTTGCATTCAGTTGGCTCTGCGAGGAGTGAAATGCATTCTCAGCCACGTTGCGTGTGGATTCCTCGCACCACCACCAGCACTGTGGACAAATGTCAAAGGGCACGACCCAAGATAAGAGCCAGCAAGTGTGAGTGTGTGCAGCCTCTGCATCGGTGGCCACAGGCCAAATGAAACTGGATTAAATTATCCGTCCAAATTAAAAGAGCATATCTGGGCTGTCCCAACTACCAGCTGTTAGCATTTTTCTTCCACATGGATCGTCTACATTCATTTATTTTATGGCCCATGTTTATTAGGCCGAGTGCGATGAGGATGGAGTGGAGTAGAAAAGGGAGGATGGTTAGTGCCCAGGTGCTAATTGACTTGCTGTGCTATTGTGTGTTGAGGACAGGGACAGTAAGGCTACTGTACTGGGCAGGAGGGGCTGATGAGAGGGTGGCACAGGTGCAGAACCAGGCACAGAGGAGGGCCATTACACAGCAGGAGAGTCTGAGTGGACTCACTCCATCATACACTTCTCATTAAAATTTCATAAGAAGCGAGAAAGAGGAAGAGAGTCTGGACACCAGCAGATAGTTTTAAACCGAGGATTGTCAAGACTTCAGGCACACTTGTTTGTCCTTAGGTGTGAACGGAGTGCATTGTGTTTTGGAGTGTTGCAAGCGGTTGTCAGCTCCCCGAGCCGCTCGCTGTTCAAAATGTTATAGCTTAGCGTTAGTGACGGCTGGTGGAAAGAATCGGGTGTTCGTTCTCAGATGTGAGCGTGTCTCTCTTCAAGAAAGAAAGGGGGGGGGGGATGCTGAAATCCCCTTTGTGAGACAGCGGTTGTGATCGAGCGAGTCTTTTATTTAGAAGGCTTTCTTTGATGGTGGGAATTGCAAGCAAGATCAAAAGGAATCACTCGGGCCACTCGGCGCTGTACCAAGCTGACGTATGTTGACTTTTCACATAAGTGCCTTTCAATTTATTTGTCCATTAACCATTTTATTGGGACACTTTTTCATGCTTTTGTTGGGTCTTTTGTTAGGAAACCGGCTGTTAGATACGCCACTTCATTGGTTTTATGGCCACTTTTCAATAGGGCAACCAAGAGCGCACACACCCTTACCAAAATAAATAGGCGCACACAGTTAGTCAAACACACACACACATGCACGGTAAATCACAAAGTGCTCTCTGCTTCATGGTGTAACTGTATCCTCTAAATGTCAGGATTCCTGGGGCTTGGAACCAGGGGGATGGGCAGTTGACAGTGAATGGAGTGAGTGTGTGTTGGACTCAACCTCCACACCACTATTCATTGCTACTGTCTGAACGACAGGCCAAAAGTGGCAGCCCTGGCCTATGGGTCCTACCACCCAGGCAAAAGGTGAGCAAATCCATGAAATCCTATCCACAACAGCTTGGGCCTCAGATGACTGTGATGTTCATCCCATGGCGATTATGGTTTAAATGTCATTTAGAACAGATAGGATCTACCTCTGACAGAATGCTTGTGGCTGTCTAGTCTCTCTCTCTCTCTCTCTCTCTCTCTCTGTCTCTCTGGGTGCGACCTGAGGGCTGGTTTGTCATGGCCATGCAACAGAGATTCCGAAAGCTTCCTGCAGTTGATGATAAGCGTCTGTCACTTGGCACAATAGCTTTCCCAGGGTTCCTCAGTAATTGTCATGTCGTTACAGAGCTAATGGTGCAGCAGCCGCCACAGGCTCCTCAGCCCAAAAAAAATGAGATATAATATATATTTATATCTCACTCCAAATCAAATAAATGGAAGACGCAAACGGGGCAAAAGCCTTCCTTAAACGAATCAAGGACGGAGTCCCAATTTTACAGAAGAGTGGTTACGATCAGTGGAATGTATGGGTGATGATGGCCGTAGCGGATAGACGGGAGCCGTGGGTTATTGTTCTGGGCACTGCAGGGGACAGCAAAGATGGCACACCGTAGACAGATTTCATCAACCCGGCTCATTGAAAACGACACCATTTCCATGTAGAATTGCAGCGCAAGCTGGATACTAACTCTCGTCTCCTGCCACTTCAGCCACCATGGAGTACACAAAAACCCCCAAAGCCATTTTTTTTTTTTTTAATTCTAATGGCAATAAAAATCAAGGGGTAGTTTTTAGTTACCGCTCAATTTTATTCACACAAACACGTACGTGATGCAAGAGTACACACACTTGGGCTTCCCATCAGCAAATTAGCTGAATAAAGAGCCTCTCTTCGCCGGGTCGTTTGAGTGGCTAATTAGTCATCAACGCATGCTGTGGAGGGAGAAGGGGGGAGAGAGAGAGAGAGATCAGCGTTTCATCACGAGGTAGAGCTTCAAACAGCATCTGATGAAAGCCAAATCACTTTTAATTAAAACCTATTTGTATTTAGGGAAAAAAATATAGTTTCAATCCAAGGATACAGGGAGCAGAGGAGGGGGAGAAGAGTTTTGGTGGATGCAGGCAGAGATGTAAAGGCATTAGTTTTCGGTAATGTGCTGACTTTATTATACGCACGGAGCGGAGATGGTGAGAGGAACTGACTCCGAGATTGACCGTAATTTTCTCTTTGTGTCTAGTTTGGACCCGAGCCGTGTTAGCTAATAGCAGTTTGGCGGTGTTTTCTCTCTCCCTCTCCCCCCTCTTTCCTTCTCTAGCTGTCTCTTTGTGTGATAACGCCTCTTAGCACCACATCTATTATTGATGGAGCTCAGTGTTGCAGGTGCAGCAAATAAGTCTAACGTTCTAATATTCACTTTAGCAGATATCAGGCTCAATTAACACTAACCAATGACTGTCTTTGGTCAGAACGCTGGCGAGTGTGGTCTAATCAAAGATACGATTTGATAATTTCATTAATTTATTCATTCACACTTGGGATTAGTAGCACTAATATCGTTGAGCACTAATTTAATTGTGAAATTTTAGTACGTTAAGGGGTTTAAAATTTTTTTTTTTTTAAGACCTATTGACCAGGTATTGTATAATAAGAGCATCATTATGGGCTTCAGCATCCGATTATTCAGATTCATAAAGCAGCTCCATTGTAGGGTTGCTCAGATAAATATGTACTCTTACAGGGTGTTTTTTTTCTTCACCCCCCCCCTGCTTAATTTGTTTCTGGAAGCTATAACTGTACTGAATGTTCTCTTCTTCTCTCTGTGTCGCATGCTTGGGGGAAAAAAAAAATCCATGACTGCAAATAAGCTCCATAAAAACACAGGCAGTGAAAATAATTCAAGATGCAAAACTTCAGTCTACTGCTAAAATTTTCACTCTGTAACGCCGCTTATTCTCACTCCGCATGGATAATTTACACACCTGCCATGTAGTCTAAAGCTCATACAACCATCCCAAAATGCACAAGCTTCATTTAACACTGCCGTGAAGCTTCGTGCTTTTCAGGAAGCCTCAATTGTTAACGTCGAACCTACATATAAAAAGTTTGTTGGAATAACGAACAGTAACCTTATAAAAATATGTTGTATATTAGTGTTATCCATATACTCCTTTTTAAATATGGATAATGCTGCTCGGGAGAGGTGGATATTATAGTCTCACTTTTTTTTTTTGATGCAATATGAATAAACCTGATGTGTCCGTATTAAACAATAACATCAGCTGCTTTTCTGCTGTACTCCAAATTGGTTGTGACTTGGACAGAAACCAAGTCAAAGCCTTTTTAACTGGGTTTGACATTCCATTCCAAGCAAGATGATCCCACGGCAACGTATACATACTGTCGACGTTTGGCTGTCCGAAGACTTGTAGTACGTAGGCCTTGATGACGTATTATACGCCGATCATCCATAACATTCAAACCACTGACCGGCAAAGTGAATATCATTTCATTATCTCATTACAAGGGTGGGATATATTAGGCAGCAAGAGAACAGTCAGTTCTTGAAGTTGATATGAAGCAGGAAAAATGGGTAAGCGTAAAGATCTGAGTGACTTTGACAAGGGCCAAATTGTGATAACTGGGACTAAGCATCTCCAAAATGGCACATCTTCTGGGATGTAACTGGTATGTAGTGGTTAGTACCTACTGAAAGTGGTCCAAGGAAGGATAACCGGTGAACTAGCGACAGGGTCATGGGTGTCCAAGGCTCATTGATTTTGCATGGGGAGCAAAAGCTAGTCTATGATGAAATTTGAATAAACCAAGTCAAAGCCATTTAATAACCAGGTTTGACGTTCCATTATAAGCAGAAAGGGTTTATGGAAAGTCCTACAGAAGTGTGTGTGTGTGTGTGTGTGTGTGCTGCCAACATTTGGCTGTCCATAGACCTGTAGTATGTAGGTCTTGATGATGTATTATACACCTTAACATAATCAAACATAATATTAGTTAGTGCCTAGCAAAAGTGGTCCAAAGAAGGACAACTGGTGAACTGGCAACTGGATCATGGGCGACCAAGGCTCGTTGATTCGCACGAGGAGAGCAAAGGCTAGCCCGTCTGGTCCAATCCTGCAGAAGAGCTACTGTAGTGGAAATTGCTGAAAATATTGATGCTGGCTATGATGGAAAGTTGTCAGAACACATGGTGCATAGTAGCGTGCTGCGTGTGGGACCATGTAGCCACAGACTAGGCAGTGTGTCCATGCTGACACCGTCCACTGCTAAAAGCACCTACAATGGGCTTGTGTGCATCGGAACTGGACCTTGGAGCAATGGTTGTAGATAGCCTGGGCTGATGAATCACGTTTACTTTTACATCCTGTAGACGGCTGCGTTTGTGTGTTTGCATTGTTTACCTTGGGGAAATGATTGCACCAGGATGCACTATAGGAAGAAAGCAAGCCAGCAGAGGCAGTGTGATGCTCTGTGCAATGTTTTGCTGGTGGGAAACCTTTGATCCTGGCATTCATATGGATGTTACTTTGACACGTACCACCTACCTAAAAATTGTTGCAGAGCAAATACACCCCTTCATGGCAACGGTATTCCCTAATGGCAGTGTCCTCTTTCAGCAGGATAATGCTCCCTGCCACACTGTAAAAATTGTTCAGGAAAGGTTTAAGCAAGATGACAAATGGTTCAAGCTATTGACTTGGCTTCCAAGTTCCGCAGATCTCAGTCTAGTCGAGCATTTGTGGGATGTGCTGGACAAATAAGGCCCTACCTCGGAACTTACCGGGCTTAAAGGATCTGCTACTAATGTCTTGGTGCCAGGTACCACAGCGCACCTTCAGCGGTCTTATGAAGTCCATGCCTCGATGGATCACAAAGGGGGGGTGATGATTTGGCTGTTTGGTATATTTAAAATGTGCTTATGAGTTGGTTGTAAACCCTACTTTCGAATAAAAAGAAACCTTTGCATTAATATTTAACTCATCTGGCTGTAGGCCAGGCTGGATGAGCTTATGTGATCACGCGTTGTCTGTTCGTCATTTGTCCAATTTACAAAAATTGCTACTCCTCCTACAGGATTGATTGGATTTTGGTCAAACTCGCATACAATGTTCCCCAGGTGAGTGTGCATAAAAGTTGTCAAGACTGTGGCGCCACCGGTTCTATTTATGATTTTATGGGCGCTTGAACATTTTGGGTGACTTGTCACACCAAATATTACTGTTCGTAAACTGTTGATGTTTTCACTGAAACTCGCCCAGAAGACTCTAAAGACATATATACCAAGAAGAATTGTTTACCAGGTAGGTTCACCTGCCATGGATGCGGCTACACAGAGGTCATATACGACTTAACAAAAATCGCTACTCCTACCACAGGACTGATCAGATTTCAAACTTGCACACATCAGTGGCCAGTAGGTCGAGCCTCATTGTGGCTTTTTTTTTTTTTAAACCTAAGTGTAGTTTGCAGCCAAAGACGATACACATACATTGTGTGCTATGGTTAAGGGAGTAGATGATGTGTGAGTATAAGCTGTTTCTAAAGTTAAAATAATGGAACTGCTGCAGTTCTAATTTGTACTGATGACATGAAGGAATGAGCTGGAGGGGGTGTTTTTTGTTTTTTTCCCCTCCTGATGCTCCTCTAACCCTGCTGCCAAAGTGCTTTTGCTGTGACATGTGGAACGGAACACTCTAATATCCAAACTAGTCAATGTGACTGGAGAATAATATTGTTAGACCGTTAGAAAAGAAACTGCTGAATAGGCAGTCAGTGAGCCATAGACTCTCTCTCTCTCTCTCTCTCTCTCGCGTGTGCTCATGCTCAACCGAAGTATTTCTCACTTTAATGAATCCTCCTTCACAAAAGCAGGCTAAAGGTTTATTATCTTAAGCAAGGTGCGCCTTTGTAGTGAAATACCATGAAGAGACCAGACTGAGGAAAACCATACCTTCCCGTCATGGTTAGCAAGTTATGAAAATTCTTGGGATGTTTGATTTCTCTCCCAGAGAGATATCAAGAAGGAGGGCAGAGCAGCCTGCCCAACACCTGTGATTGATCACTCCAAACTGCTTGTTTCTCTTGCAAGTGTGTATGTGTTGACAACCCCACAGTGAAATGAAACCCACCAGCAGAAATTAGTTTGCCAGCCAGTTTCATTGATTTGCCAGTAAGCTGTGGCTGCTGCTATTTCTTTAACTATTCTAGCATATACTTACTAATGGCATGACCTTTGCCTAGAGGGTTTTAGCTACCTCTTCTGTTAAAATTAATTAACTATCAAAGCTATTAAGGCTTATTATTGGTATGTTTGGTATTTTAATGGCATCATTTTCAAATCGAGCTGGTTTTCCATGTTTAATATTGTATTGTTAGACTTTGTGTGGCATTAGGATCGCTTGACTTCCCCATTTAAGCAGTTAATTAAACAAGCGATTTATCAGGAAGTACAAGCTTATTAGTGTCCTGCTGGAAAGTAACTAGAGTTATGTTTGACCTTCTGTCTTTCTCCCTGTTTCTCTTTTCTACAGACGTGTCTAGAGCTGGAACGGTATCTACAGACCGAGCCCAAGCGACTGTCCGACCTCTTTGATGAGGATCTGGACTGCTTGTTGACACCAGGTTTCATGAAGGGGGACAGCGACGAGGACCTGATGGATCCACTGCTTCCCAGCCTGTCAGACCAGCCCAGTCCGCCACCACTGCTCGTGTCTCTGCCCAAAAATCTTCACACTCCAGCCAGTGGTAAGACCACTGAGGCAGGAGCGAAAGAGGGCAGTGGGGGCGTCCACCCAGCACAGCTGAGTGCCGTCACCTCACTAACGCCACCCTCCTCACCAGAACTGGGCCGGCACCTGGTCAAGCCAACGCAGACCCTCACCGCCACACCTGATGGCACACTCACACTCAAGTTGGTGGCAAAGAAAGTGGGGTTGGCCACTGCCAAATTGGTGGCGACACAGTCATTGCCTTCACCACCAGCCCGGGGAGCACAGAGCGATGGAGAAGGAGGCTTGGGATCAGCAGGAATTGGTGACATCCCAGAGAACAAGAAGAGGGTCCACCGCTGCCAGTTCAATGGCTGCAGGAAGGTTTACACAAAGAGTTCCCACTTGAAGGCACACCAGAGGACACACACAGGTGAGATTCCATCAAACCTTCAAGGCATGTGATGCTATTCAAAGGATTCATTTGGACTTGTATTCGAGAGTCTCTTTTTAAAAAATGTTCCGTTCTTGTTTTAAAAGCAAATCGAATGGTGAAAAGCTTGCACAGTCAAATTCTACATTCTGCTACAACATAGCTTGAAGTGAGGTCTGTCTCTGCAAGCATGGGCAGAATAAGGTAGTTGTCCCCCCAGTTCACTCAAACGAAAATAAGTGCAGCCACACTATTCAAAACCTGTCAGCACAGTCAGTAATTGCAGGATGATTGATAGACTGGCTGGGCTAAACTTCGTATCTTGGCTAATTCAGCCACATCCACCTCTGCTTTGCTGCTGGTGCCCCCTCGCTGAACCCTGAGAGGGAGTTGCGCTCCACCGTGCCCTAAAGTCCTGCTGTGTTGATGGCCTCGCTATGGCTAATCTTGCTCTCGAGGCCGGCTGTTGACTCAGCGGGTTTCTGCAAGCAAGTAGCATTGCTAATCACTATACTAGCTCACCGGCAGTGTTCCTGCCAGGGAACAAAAACAAGCAACAATGGGAGAAAGGAAAAAGAAATGAGCCCAAAGACAGACTGCTGTATGTCAGGATCCCAGTCATGTTCATTACACGCTGGATTCAATGATGTAATTAGTTTAATCCTCTTTTTCCGGTTATTATTTCGATAGATTACTGGCACAGGGACATTCCGATTACTGCAGGATTCGAGGGAAGCCTACTCGGTGATGGAAAGTTTGGATTTGAAACTGTGTTTACAAGGTTAATGGTGTATATTTTAAGATCCAGTATGGAGGAAATATGGGTTGCAGCATGAACACTGGCTCAGAAATGCAACACAAAATGGAGGTAGGGGCTGTAATCAATAACGCCTGCTCCAGGAGATGGAAGTAAAAATGCACACCTTGTAATTGCTGAAATTTGATCCTCGGAGATCATTGTAGCTGTTGACTGGAGAAATGTAATTAACTGTGGCATTAGTACCCAGGCCACTGACGGAGGAACAGCAGGGGGTAGTTGATTAGAAGACAGGAAGTTGCTAGGAAACCCTATCACATGCAGAAGAAAGGCAGGAACATGCTGGTTGTTTGCAGCTCTGGACACCAGTTAAAGGCTTCAGTATGCCAATCCAGCCAGAGCGCAGAGCTTCTCCAGCCTAGGGTCCAGCTTTAACCCACTGCCTACCCCACTTCACTCTGTACATTTGGGTTGCCAGGCAACTACTGTACATCCCACTCAACTAAAGTGAACAGTAATTGGCTGGTGCTGCAGAATGTCCCTCCATTGCATGCTGCAACTGCACAGCTCTCCCTCACTCTAACTTTACACTCTCGGTCTCTCTCTGACCGGTTGCTAAGCGACTCCATCATGCATCTGTGCCTTCCCAAGTTATAATTGGCTGGTGTTGTGGTTGCCGTGGTTGCAGGTCCAAGCCTGCCTTGCTGCTGTCTGACAGAGGGGGGGAGTGGGGGCTGTGACAGAAGGAGGGAGATGGTGCATGTTTGTGTGTGGGGATGGATGGGGGTAGGGGTCTCTGGCCAATTACCCAGAGTGTAGTGTGAAACGTTCGGTGTCTTGCACCTGCGGCCCCACCACTTTGCAAATCTCAGTGTAAGGGAGGGCTCCTCTCTGGTTCCGTCTGTGTAGATACGAGAGTACATGTTGGGGGATATTATTCACCGCTGATTTTATAAACCAGGAGATCTCAAGGACAGGCAAATCCAATAAAAGAGAAAGGCACAAGCATTTGGACCGCGATGCGTCTCGGTCAAACCAACCAGGGAGACACATTGCAGTCTGTTCGGCATTGTACGAGGCGCCAAGGAAGTTTAGTGGAAATAATTTCAAATATGGTCTTCTCCATTTGTTGCCTGTAATCCTCAAAGAGAACTAAGGATGGGGGAAGGAAAGAGGAAACGGTTACATGAGTTACATCATACAGTTTGCGTTCGTTTCATCGTCTCTGTTGCGTCATCCTTTATGTTGTATTGCCTAATCACCAGTTTCCACATCACTAGAAAATCCAGGATATTCCCAGATTATACAAACACTCGCCCTTTGTCTCTCAGCTCACACCCATGTTCGTGTGCCTCGGCATATTGGGATGCCATTAAGCGAACATTAAACAAGAATATGCTTTATTTCAATTACATTTTACAGCGGTGAGAAAATAAGTCGTCTGATCAGTAATTCCTTCCTGACAGATCCTTGGTCATTCTCCATCTGCATTAGATGGCAGTAACCAATATCCTTAGGCATGAGTGCTACAGACAGCAGCCGTTTTTTTTTTTTTTTTAACCGTACTGTCATTTGCAATCTGGTAAGCTGTACTTCGTAATCGAGCAGTCCTAAATTTCACTTCAAACAACTCTTCAGTCTAGTTGGGAAGATTGGCGGACATGAGTAGTAAAGCTGGCAGCTGGCTAACTGCGAATACGATATTACTCCCCATTAAGCATCATTAAGACCCCAATTATCCTTACCACCTCTGGATCTGAATCAGCACTCCTGACAACCCTCCGTTTCCTCCTCCAAGGTAGGCGGGCGAGGACCAGAGCCCCGTCTGCTCGCCCCAAACCCTAGCTCGAGGCTGGGGTAGAAGCGTGACCACGGCAGACACCCCACCCATCACTTTAAGCCTGATAGATTAAAAAAAAAAAACTACAGCATGTTGAACAATGGGGATCGCCTCCCCCATCTGCTTAACTTCATCTGAAATTCAGATCTCTCATCGGGGGGTGGAGAACAGTTAATGGAAGTGGTTTCATGTTTTGGAAACGTGACTCTGGATTATAAATTAATGTTGTCACAGTGAATGAGTTAATTTGCACAGTCTTATCTCTCTCTTTTTTTACCATAGAATTTTGAAAAAAAAAAAAAATGGCGGAGCTTGCCTTTGATTTGGCTCATTGAGTGTTCCAGACATTTGGGCAGCAATAAGAAATTGTGAATAGTTGGCACGCGGAGAATGAAGGAGGAGAGAAGTCACTGTTTAATATAACAAATCATTTTTATCTCCGGTTTAATGCAGTGGATCTGTCCTGCATAGGCACCTGTGTGTGTGTGAGTGCAAAATGCTTGCTAAAGTGGAGCGTGTCACGTGTGTGCAGGTGAGAAGCCGTACAAATGCTCCTGGGAAGGCTGTGACTGGCGCTTTGCCCGCAGCGACGAGCTGACTAGGCACTACCGCAAGCACACCGGCGCCAAGCCCTTCAAGTGTAACCACTGCGACAGGTAAGACACACAGTATCATACACGTACTCGGCTTCTTTCTTCGAGACCGTGTGATTAGAAAGCTCTCTCCCAAACCGTCTCTCTGCATCTGAGCAGCAGGCACTTGAACCTGTCTCACTCCGTCTATCAAAGTTGCTTTCTCGCAATCCCCTCGTGCACACAAATAAAATTCCTTTCAGCTGGGAATCGGCAACACTAAACTGTCTTGCTCTGAAGTGTTGCGCTCTCTCTCTCTCTCTCTCTCTCTCTCTCTCTTCCTCTCTCCACCCCCCCTACCCCACCATACCCTGAAATTCTCTCTGAAGCACAGCAGCATTTGTTGTGTGCTGGGATAGATCGTTTGGCAGTTAGTTTAAGACTCCCGGTCCCTCATGAGTAGTTCATTCACAGTCCAGTCCTGTGATACTCGTTACGAAATTACTGCTGCTCTCTCTCTCTCGTTCTGTCTCTCTCTCGCTCGCTCTCTTCCCATCTGCCCCCTTCCTTCTCCCCACTGGTACAGTGTGGATTGACTCAAGAGAATAGAGAGAGGGGAAAAAATAAGGGGGTGTGTTTCAAATACTCGAGTTATATAACAGCAATAAAAGGAACTTGGCATGGTTTTCGGAAGATGGACCAGACCATGCTCGACTACATGGTTATATACGACTTGTGAAGGGGGGAAAGGGCAGCATTTAAATCCAAGCTTTTAAATCTGCCTTGTCAATCCAAACTTTTTTTTTTGGTGTTTTTTTTTTTTTTACCCCCCAAAAGTATGCTTTTCAGAGCATAATCATGCGAGAGACGAGCACCTACACACAAATACTTCATTCAGACGCACACACGCTAACACAGTACATCAAACATTGTCATTACATCCCACAGTCCTGTCAGAAATCAAAGCTCTCTTTGTCTCCGTGTGATGTGACAGTGATGGGTTTGGGGAGGACTGATTGAGCGTGTGTGGATGCGTGTGCGAGTGACAAAGGAAGTGTGTGTTTCCAAAAGGGGGGAAAAAAAAGAGGAGCACAAGCAAGAGTTCCATGCACACAGGGGTAGCTTTGAGTGATGGCCTGTCAGTCGACAATAGTAGGATGCTGTCATTCGGGCCGGCCGCCCAGTGCAAATTACACGACATGGCTGCATGTGCACACCCGAGCCTGCTCCAGGTGGAAGCACAATTATACACGGCTCCCCAGACTGCTGTCAGCTTACCACCATCGCATGGGTCGCATCTCATGCGTTCAGAAGACATCCATCCAGATCTGCTCACCTGCTCCATCAACAAATCTCGACTGGCTTCTGAAAAACGGTGGCAATAGAGTCGTCTCCGAACGCTGTCCCAACACTCCTAATCGCGCTAGGTTTTGAAGATGAACTAGGAAGGTCTTTTGGTACAGAATTCACTAGTGTTGACTGTAGGGAAAAGCAAGACTTGGCACATGGATGTAGAACGCAGCACAGTATGCTCACTGACTGTCTCCGATGCCAAGCTTTTGACAACAGCTGGGAATGGAAGTTAAGACCGAGTTGGTCAACCCCAGGGAGCTTTTTAAATTGGGCTCTCCGGTTCGTGTTTCTTTGAATTGGACTTAGTATTAACCCATGCAGAACCTCGCTGCAGAGATGTCTAATCTGGTTGGAGAAGATACTACTCGGTACATTTGCTAGTGCCCATGTTCACAGCCATAATAAAAGGAAGTGCAGAGTTTGTTCATTTTGACCACCATGACTCATGGAGATGGTGGTTTACTTTTAAGAGAACTTTGTAACAACAAGCAGAAAAATGTATTTATGGATGCACACTGGTGCATCCATAAAAAGATACTGCAATTGGGTATTGGTCCATCTATTACCATACTCACGTACTTGTAAAAAATAAATTAAAAAATGCTCTAATACCACGTGAGGCTTGGTCGAGCATATATTGTAAGACTAGAGGACATGAAATTAATAACTAATCAGGTGAAAAGTCAAATTCAATCCAAACTGCTCTCATTGAATTCAGAATTGAATGCCGAGCAACATACTTTTTACAGAATTAAAATGTTTATCTGTTCTTCAGATATTACAAATCAAAGATTGGGGGAAAA
>JAPEKO010000028.1:24861053-24871431 GCA_027576075.1 Cathorops hypophthalmus
TTACTTTCCTTTTCTTGTAGTTTTCTTTTCCTTTAATTGTTGGTACTGCACCCTCTTTCAATATGGGCTTATAGCCAGTGCTCCTCAACAGATCAGAGGTTTTGTACAAGTCATCAGTAAAATGTGCACAGCAGAGGAGGGACCATTTCATAGGCACCCAATGGGCACATGAATTTCTCGCAAAATGATCCAAATCTTTGCAGTTTGAACATTCTTGGGCCATGAATGCAACATAAATCCACCTTCTTTTGTGTTGTTGCACTTGCCAGAAACACATCTACATGGCATGGTGATAAATTGGCTCAAAATGGAAGATCGAAGTTGCAGTGAGCTCTGTGTTTTAGTATAGCAAAAATGGCGATGTGACCGATAGCCTTACAGCGGTGACATCACAGATGTCAAGGTAATTCACTCAGACCGCTATCTACATGAATCATTTTAATCATAAAAATTACTGTATGAGATTTATTGTTAACGCTTAAAACTATTCCTATGCTATTCTTGAGGTCTCAAGGCATATATAAACAAAAAGTGAGGCCATGGTTCTGCATATCTCCTTTAAGGACTCTGTGCACACACACACACCACACACATCAGGAAGTAACACTCAGTACTGTGTTGTCTAAACTTACAAAGCCTTTTGTATTCTTGCTATTCTGGTATTTTTGATCATTGTTCTGGTCAATGATCACTATTTTTAGTATTTGTCCAGTTCAAGTTGTTTACTGATCACCTGAACCTTGCCTGTTTGACACTGATTCTTGTGTCACATTTTGGATTTGTCTCCGTTTTTTTTTTTAACAACCTAACTGCAACTCCATCCGATTCTTCATTCCTGGCACTATTCATTTTAAAAGCCTCACTCTTTTCCCTTTATACCTAGCCCTGATCATTATGACTAAACAGTTCTTTTTCCCCCCATTTGTTTCACCTGAACACGCTTTCAAAAAGCTGGTGATCACCTAAAAATTTCAGTCAAATCTCAAGCCCAGATTTTCTATATTTGCATATATTTTTATACTTGTATTGCTTGTTGTGGCACCTTCAGTTGTTTGGAAATTGCACATCATAAACAAGATTTTTTTTCCTGAGATAATGGTACCAAGGATAAAAATGCCAAATGAAGGCCTTTTTAGAATCACAGATGCACTTCCAGTTAACTCGTAATTATAACAACTGGCCAATCAGAAGTTCCAAAACTAAATAAATTAATTTAAATAAAATTAATTAAATGAATTTATGAAACCTTCCAGACTTTTAACCCACTGTCATTCTGATACAGTGAAGCTGTATAGTGATTGGGGGAAAATTTATTAATTCATATATTTAAAATCTATATTTTTATGTAAAGTTGCTTTGCGGCAATGTCTATTGTTAAAAGCACTATATAAATAAATTGACTTGAATTAAACCTAAAATAGACATTTCTCTTATCAATTTTTTTTAATTCATCTCTGATATGAAAAAAGCAGATACCCTAATTACATATTGTAATGGTAATAGTATGGTAACATGTAATGTGTGGAGTTGTGAAGTTGCAAACATTGAAAATGAATATCTTTAGCCTAAGTGGATGTAAACTTTTGGCCCCAATTGTAAATAAAAAATAGCAAGATCTTTAGGTTCTGAAACAAAATATGAAGCAATATTATTTAAAACCTTTATTCTGGTATTACTGAATCTAAGCCTGGGAAAGTTTGTGTTCTCAGTGTCATTACTAACAATTCTTACATGGCTGTAAGGATGCTGTGTAGATATTGAGCAATTTTCTTCTTCTCTTTCTTCTTCTTTACATTCCATAAAATCCATATGCAAAGAAAAACAAAACACATAAACATAATTAATCATGAGTTTGGGTGACTCTCTGTGTTACTTTCGCATGTTCTTCCTGTGTATGTATGGATTTCCTCTGGGTTCTCTGATTACATCCAGTCTACCACTTTGGCCTACCACTTTGTGGCTGAGTTGTTATCGTTCCCAAACACTTCCATTTAAGAGGACACATAGCATTTTCCCCTAAAGATAGTACTTTAGTGTTACATTGCTCTACAGTGGAACATGAGCAGCAGTTCAAAAAGGTGCTAGCCTTCTATGGAGTCAAATTAGTTTCTTAATTCATCAATGTATTTCATGTTTCATATAAATGACTGTGGCAGCAGGGGCATGGTCAAGCGATGGTTTGTGAATGGAGAGCGAAGCTGGGGAAGGTGAGTGGCAAAATGATTGCACCTGTGTTTAATTAATCTTGTGTGTGTGTGTGTGTTCCCAGTAACAGGGAGCTAATAAAAGGGTGGAGAAGGGAGGAGAGAAGAGGGTTGTTGATTGTGTGCGTGTGTGTGTGTGCGTGCGCATCCAGATCCATGAAAGGTGTTCTGACACCTGCTGAAAAGTGTTTTTTCCTTTGAGAAATAAAAGCGATGGATCCAAATCTGCAAACCTGCCCATGTATTCAGCATCCTCCCCAATCAGGGTTGTATTACACTGGTGCCAAAATCCAGGGTGCTGAAGTGAACCGCCAGCATGGAGTCCTCACCTTTCAAAGACCTTGTCTATGCCCACACCACCACCCAACAAAACCAACACCAAGCACTGCTCACCCTGCATAAAGAACAGGAGCAGCGCTTTGCAAGCCCAGCAGGAGGATTGTCAGGCATTCCAGAACCTGCTCGCATCAGCAGGCACTCCAGCCATTGTGCCTGCAGGCTTCCCCCACGTCACCCAGATGAAGTTGGGGCCTCATGACGACGCAGAGGCGTTTCTGGCACTCTTTGAGCAAGCTGTGGAGGTGTGGGGGTGGCCAGTCCAGCAGCAAGTGGCTCGCCTACTGCTGCTCCTGACTGGAGAGGCCCAGCTCGCTGTTCAGCAACTCCCCACCAACAACAGGCTGGACTATGCTGACCTAAAGTAAGCTATCCCGCAATGCATTGACCACACCCCAGAGCAACACCAGCAGCACTTCCATGTGATGACCCTGGAAGAGGTCAGCTGGCTGTTCACATTTGGCCAACAGCTCCAGGACACCTGCTGGGGGTGGCTGAGGGTGGAAGGCCACGACACCGAGGGAATTGTTGACATGGTGGTGCTGGAACAATTCATCACCCAGCTGTCCAGAGGGACATTAGAGTGGGTCCAGTGCCACTGCCTGGCGTCCCTGGACACAGCGATCGCACTGGCGGAGAACCATCTAGTGACAGTAGAAGTGGCAGTCGGACATCCTGCCCCTTTTCTCTCTCTCTCTCTCTCTCTATCCCCTCATCCTATCCCTGCACCATGGAGGCAGGGGTCAACCCCCCCCCCCACACACACACACAGCCCACTCATTGACCCCATGGTGTCCCCTCCCTCCCCTTATGTTTCTGTCTCTTTGAACACCCTTCCGAGGTGAGTGATCCCCAAGCCACTGGTGCAGAAGTGAAGCCTGGGCTGGTGTGCTGGTGCTGCAGGGAGCCTGGGCACTTCCAGAATCAGTGCCATGTGATGGAAGTGGGGGCAGTGGTTCAGATCCCCGATGTGCCAGTGACTGCCCCCGATCAGGCCAGAGCATATCGCATACTGGTGAGTATCCAAGGGGATACCTATCATGCATGGGGGGATTCAGGTTGTTGATTCAAACCCCCATCCAACAAGGCTTGATTCAAGGGGAGGCACTGGGGACATCATGTTTGGTGAAGGTTCTCTGTGTGCACAGGGATGTTCACAAATATCCACTGGTGTTGGTCTGCATCTGATTTCAAGGAACAAAATATACTATGCAGGCAGCAGTTAGCCTGCAACTCACCCATGTGCCAATTCTGTGAACAGCTTGGCCGGGGTTTAAGAGTTGAATGGAACGTCATGGTGGGTGGGTCTTGCAGTAGCACATCATGGAAGGATCCCAGAGTAGCGTTATCTGAGGAAGCCATCTCAGAGCCATCCACATTAGCCCCACATAATACTGACACAGGAGGTAAGCCCCTCCCCTCCACTCTCTTTGGGAAATTCCCTTGAGGATTTCCCTTTCAAGCGAGTGTGAAATGAGACTGCATCATGCTTTTGGCCAAGTGAGAGTAATAGATGGTCAAACCCACCAGTTAAACGTGGCACTCTCCTGCCCATACTTTACAGTAGTTAATAATTTATTATATTGAGTGATGCAGGACACTCAGACTGGCAAAAAAAAAAAAACTTAGCTCTTGGTCCCAAAGAGCCATAGGGAACTCGTATTCCATGCAGCTCATTATAAAACTGGCTGGACACCTGTAGCAGGATAAAACATGAGCCCATTTCTATTGGCCACAGATTTGCGGGGATGTCCATAGGTGGTGTCAGTTTTGGTGTACTGCCAGCTGGTGCCAGTTTTGGTGTACAGCATGCCATAAATGCCAGCTGGTGCCAGCTGGTTCTGCCCTCTTCCCCTAATTGAGATGCCCTTCAAAAAAATTTAGATGGATTTTGTCAGGCCATCAGATAGGTCTGCATGAGGGCATCACTTTATTTTAGTCCTGGTGGACTAGGCAACATGATACCTGGAAGCAGTACTACTGCATAACATTTCAGCACACAGCATCACAGAGGTATTGTTTAAAATTATCTCCCAAGTTGGTATTCAGAAAGGAATCCTGACTGATCAAAGCAATATGTTCATGTCACACACCCTTCACAAACTCCTATGAGTTACTGGGGTTAAATCCATCCACACAAGTGTTTATCACACACAGATGGATGGCTTGGTCAAGCAGTTTACCAAAACCCTTAAAAACATAATTCACATATTTATGAGCAAAGACACAAATAAGTGAGAAATGTATTGAGCCCCTGTTATTTGCAGTACGAGAGGTTCCACAAGCTGCCACAGAGTTATCCCTGTTCGAATTACTACATAGGCATAAGCTTCACAGTGTCCTAGACATGATGCATGAAAATTGGGAGGAGGGACTGTGGCAGTGGGGGCATAGCCTAGCACCAGTTTGTGAATGGAGGGTGGGGTCGGGGAAGGTGAGTGGCAAAGTCAATGCACCTGTAGTTAATTAATGTTGTGTCTGTGTTGCAGTGATGGAGGATAGAAAAGGAAGGAGAGAGCAGAAAAAGGGGAGCTCTCCTAACCAAAACACTTGTGTATGTGTGTGTTGTGTGTGTGACTGTGTGAGTGAGTGAAGCTGAAAAGCTAAGAATAAGTGAAATAAAAAGTGTGTGTGTGTGTGTGTGTGTGTGAGAACATCAACTCCCATCTGCCGTGCTTCTGTACTCCACCCACATCAGGGACTTGTTACAGTGGTGCTGAAACCCAGGAGTACAGAAGGGAACCACCACATGGAGTCCTCCCCATTCAAAGAGCTCATCCATGCCCTCACTACTGCCCAGCAGAACCAGCATCAAGCACTGATCACCCTCTGGAAGGAGCAAGAGCAATGCTTTGAAGACTTGATGCTGGCCCAGCAGGAAGATTGCCAGGCATTCCGGCATCTGCTCACATCAGCAGGGGCTTCGACTGTCATTACGGCAGACCCTCCTCACATCATCCTCATGAAGATAGGCCCACAGGATGATCCGGAAGCTTTCCTTCCTCTCTTCAAGCAAGCGGCCGAAACGTGGGGGAGGCTGCTTGAGCAGCATGCAACATGCCTCCTCCTGCTTCTGACTGGCAAGGCGCAGATCGCAGTGCTGCAACTTGCTGCTGACAGCCAGCTCATGTATGCCGACCTGAAGAAAGTCATCCTGCAGTGTGTCAGCCACTCCCTGAAACAACATCGCCAGCGCTTCCATACACTGAGGTTGGAGGAGGTTAGCTGGCCATTCGCATTTGGCCAGTAACTCTGGGATGCCTGCCGGCAGTGGCTGAGGGCAGAGGACTGCAACACTGATGGGATCATCAATCTGGTGGCACTGGAACAGTTCAGCTCTCAACTTCGGGAAGGAACAGCGGAATGGGTCCAGTGTCATTGGCCGGTTTCACTAGAAGGAGCCATCGAGTTGGCAGAGAACCATCTGGAGGCAGTTCTGATGGCAGGTGGATGAGGCGCCTCTCCTTATTTTCTTTCTCACTTCTTTCCCTGCCCCCTCCCTCTCTCTCTCTCTTCCCACCCCATTCCCATACCATGGAGGTGGCGGCCGGCTCCTCCCCAGCCAGCCTGTTGCACCCGTGGTGTCCTCCCATCTCCCTCTTCCATGTCTGTGTCTTCTCCCCCTCAGGTGAGTGACACCCATAACGCTGGTGCACAGGGAAAGCCTAGGTCGGTGTGCTGGCACAGTGGGGAGCTGGAGCATCTCCAGAGTCAGGGCTCCGCAACGGAGGTGGGAGCTGTGGTCTGCATCCCTGATGCACCAGAACCTGCCCCCGATCGGGCCAGAATGTGTCACATACTGGTAAGCATTCAACAGGATACATATCATGCATTGGTGGATTCCGGTTGTAATCAGACCTCAATTCATCAAAGCCTGGTGCAAGGTGAGGCACTGGGGAGAGCACAAGTGGTGAAGATGTTGTGTGTGCACGGGGATGTTCACAATTATCTTCTAGTGTCTGTCCATATTCTATTCCAGGGACAAAAGCATAGAGTTAAAGCAGTGGTTAATCCTCATCTCACCCAATCGCTGATTTTGGTGACTGATTGGCCAGGGTTTCAAACTTTAATGGAATATGTAGTAGGGAGTGGGTCCTGCTGTAAAACATCACAGGGGGATCCCAGTTTGGCATTGACTGGAGAAGCTGTCACAGAGCCGTCCATGTCATCAACGCATCAAGACGATATGAGGAATGAGGAGCAGCCCTCCCCTCCTCCCACTCTTGGGGATTCCCTTGAGGATTTCACTTTAGAGCAGTCATGAAACAAGACTCTGCGGCATGCGTTTGACCAAGTGAGAGTAATTGATGGTGAAACTTTCCAGCCAAATGCGGCACCCGTCTTCCCGTACTTCGCGATTATTAAAGATAGACTGTATCAAGTGATGCAGGACACGCAAGCCAGTGAACAAATAACCCAGTTGTTAATCCCTAAGAGCTGTAGGGAACTCGTATTCCATACAGCTCAGTTTATCATGAAAGATACCAATGAACGAATCACCCATTGGTATCTAGCCCTCCAGCCATTTAAATTTGAGGTGGTCCACAGGCCAGGGCTGCAGATGGTAGTGGTAGACTTCCTGTCCTGTCGGGGGGAGTCCGCCACAGCATGGGCAGCTCCCTGGCCTGAGTTGGGCGGTGGGGGTATGTGGCAGTGGGAGTGTGGCCTACCATCAGTTTGTGAATGGAGGGCGAGGCCAGGCAAGGTGAGTGGCAAAGTCAATGCACCTGTGGTTAATTAATGTTGTGTGTCTGTGCTGCAGTTACAGAGGATAGAAAAGGAGGGAGAGAGCAGAAAGAGGGACGCTCTCCCGACCAGAATGGTGTGTGTTGCATGTGTGACTGTGTGAGTGAGTGAAGCTGAAAAGTTAAGAACAAGTGAAATAAAGTGTGTGTGTGTGTGTGTGTGTGTGAGTGTGTGTGTGTGTGTGTGTGTGTGTGTGTGTGTGTACATCAACTCCCGCCTGCTGTGTTTCTGTACTCCACCCACATCAGGGACTTGTTACAGGGACCTTCTCACAGCAAAAGTGAAATTCAATACATTCTTGACCTGCATGCAAAACTCCATACACTTGGGCACCTGACCCAGGAGAATTTGCAGTAAGTGCAAGAACATCAGGCCCAGCTGCACAACAGGGGTCCGGATAACATTGCTTGTGTGTGTGTGTGTGTGTGTGTGTGTGTGTGTGTGGTGTGTGAACATCAACTCCCGCCTGCCGTGTTTCTGTACTCCACCCACATCAGGGACTTGTTACAGGGACCTTCTCACAATAAAAGTGAAATTCAATACATTCTTGACCTGCATGCAAAGCTCCACACACTTGGGCACCTAACCCAGGAGAATCTGCAGCAAGTTCAAGAACATCAGGCCCAGCTATACAACAGGGGTGTGTGCCTGTAGGAGTTCACACCAGGGGATAACATGCTTATGTTATTACCCACGTTGAACTCTAAATTACTCACCAAGTGGTAAGGGCCTTTTGAGGTCACACAGTGAATTGAGGACATCGACTATGAGGTGAATGGAGGGGCAGGGTGCAGCAGGTATACCACCTCAACTTGCTTAAGCTATGGAATGAGGGGTCCCCATGGTGTTGGCATCAGTCGTTCCAGAAAGGGCGGGTCTGAGGCCAGAGGTAAAAATGCAGGTACTGTTCAACCCACCCCAGTCCCTTGTGGAGACCACCTCTCACCATCCCAACTCACAGAGGTTGTCAAGTTGCAAGCAGAGTTTTCTGACGAGTCCTCACCCCTTCCCAGCTGCATTCACCTCATAGAACACCACATCAAGATGCCCCGGGGGTGGTGGGACGGGGCCACCCCTACCATTTACTTGAACACACACACAAAAAAATTGTGGTTCGGGACAAACTCAAGGCCATGCTCGAAATGGGAATAATCGAGGAGTTGCACAGCAACTGGAGCAGCCCGGTGAACTTGGTCCCCAAGACCAACGGGTCAGTCAAGCTCTGTGTAGAGTACAGAAAAATCAACTGTGTGTCTAAATTCATTGTGTACCCAGTGTCTTGCATTGACGAGTTGTTCAATCGGTTAGGCGCCACTCATTTCTACTCAACACTGGATTTAACAATGGGATATTGGCAGATCCCTTTCAGTCCTCTGTCCCACCAAAAAATGGCTTTTTCCACCCTGGACGGCTTACATCATTTTGTCACGCTTCTATTCAGGTTATTCTAAGCTCCAGCGATGTTCCAGAGGTTCACGGACAAAATCCTCCATCTGCATGCCGCCTATGCGGCACCTTACCGAGATATTTTATATATAGCAATGATTGGCCACAGCAAAAAAAAACTCAGGGCCATCCTGAAGTTGTTGAGACATTAGCTTATGGCTAACCCAAAAAAGTGTGCAATTGGACAGGTGAAAGTATGGTATTTGGGTTTCCACTTGGGTTATCAGCAGGTGCATCCCCAAATTGACAAGGCTGCAGCCATTGCAATCTGCTTAAGGCCCAAGACCAAAAAGTGGGTGAGACAGTTCCTGGGGCTGGCTGGCTACTCTCGTAGGTTTGTGCCTAACTATTCAGTCCTCACCAGCCCACTGACTGATCTCACTAAAAAGGGGGCACCAGATCTGGTCCAGTGGATGGAGCACTGCCAACAGGCTTTCACCAAGGTAAAGCCTGCATTGTGTAGGGGAGCCACTGTTACACTCCCCTGATTTCTCCCTCCACTTTTGTTCCTGACTGATGCATTAGGTAGAGGGCTGGGGACTGTTTTGTCCCAGATAGTGGAGGAGGAGGAGCACCCAGTGCTGTATATAAGCCACAAGATCTCAGTGCGAGAGACAAAGTACAGTATCACTGAAAAGGAGTGTCTGGGCATCAAGTGGGTAGTCCTCACCCTCCAGTACTACCTGTTTGGACGCGCTTTCACCCTTTGCTCAGATCACGGCCCACACCAATAACTCCATCACATGAAGAATGACAATGTGCGGATCAGCTGTTGGTATCTAGCCCTCCAGCATTTCAAGTTCAAGGTGATCCACAGGCCGGGAGTGCAGAAGGTGGTAGTGCCTGAGTTAGGCAGTGGGGTATATGGCAGTGCAGGCGTAGTAAACGGTCAGTTTGTGAATGGAAAGTGAAGCTGGGGAAGGTGAGTGGCAAAATAATCATGCCTGTGGTTAATTAATCTTGTGTGTGTGTGTGTGTGTGTGTGTTTGTTTGCTTGTTTCCAGTGACAGGGAGCTAATAAGGTGGAGAGGAGAGAATAGGGCTTAACCAGAGCTGTGTGTGTGTGTGTGTGTGTGTGTGTGTGTGTGTGTGTGCACATGCAAACCCTTGAAAGGAGTTCTGACACCTGCTGAAAAGCGTTTTTTCCTTTGAGCAATAAGAGACTGATCCATACCCGCCTGCCCTTGTGTTCAGCATCCTCTCCAATCAGGGATTTATTACAATAACAAATCTATTTAAAAACATTAATCATTTTCATTCAAAAGAAATATTCTGACACCATCATTTCTTTTCAGATTGATGAACTTGCTTTTACAAACCACTTGCCATTTGTGAACACCCCTGCATTTGTGTATGGAATTTTGAGACGTTCCTGATGCAATTCAATTCACAAATGCACTTTTTTCAAATGGGCATCCTCTATAGCCTATCAGATGTCTCTTCCAATTTCAGCCAATTACATGAACATAAATTTCAAAGTATAATTGAATGTGGGGCGGCACAGTGGTGTAGTGGTTAGCGCTGTCGCCTCATAGCAAGAAGGTCCGGGTTCGAGCCCTGTGGCCGGCAAGGGCCTTTCTGTGCGGAGTTTGCATGTTCTCCCCATGTCCGCGTGGGTTTCCTCCGGGTGCTCCGGTTTCCCCCAC
>JAPEKO010000028.1:26770049-26781162 GCA_027576075.1 Cathorops hypophthalmus
GAGATGTGTTGCTGTCATGAAATTTCAAATGAGCCAATATTTGGCATGAAATTTCAAAATGTCTCACTTTCGACATTAGATATGTTGTCTATGTTCTATTGTGAATACAATATCAGTTTTTGAGATTTGTAAATTATTGTATTCTGTTTTAATGTACAATTTGTACTTTGTCCCAACTTTTTTGGAATCGGGGTTGTATATTTGAAAGTAGCCAGCCAAGAAAATCCAACAAGCATCTGTTTGTGCAATAAACTTATGTCATTTACATTCACATATTATTATACAAATGAGAAATATTTGCAAACATTTGGCATTTGTTCGCACTTTATTCTATGTGTGGGTGTAAATATTTCATTTCTTGAATATTTTATTTTACTTATCTAGATATGGCTTGGACTCCCAGAAGGCTATTTTTCACTTTAAATTCGTAACTATACTCACCTTCTAAAGGACTGGAGGAGTTTTAAAGACTCTCCAGCAAATAAATTCATTTGAGAAAGTTGGGGCGGACTGTCAGCTTTTACTAACAATGTTATCTCTGAGTATAGAGCGTATAAATAGGGACAAGGCAGTGGCTGTCAGGCTTGAAAAAGCTCGGTTACTCCTGCAGAATTTACAATGGTTTTGCGATGGAGACTCACACATTCAAGAGGAAAAAGAAAGTAGGTATGCGCACACTCCTATTTCAAACAATTGTCATATGATTGCACTTTTCATTGTATTTTCTTTCCCTGTTCATTATAGCTGCTTATAGTGTATACTCTCAGTCAAATAGCATTTTTTTTTATTATTATAAACACAAGTGCTGCACTGAATGTTTTTGATGACTCTGTGTTCTACTGTGGGCAGGTTTTTAGCCTTTATCTCTAAGCTGCCAGCCATGTATTGTACATAAAAGAATTTGCTGACGGATCAGAAAGGGTTGTGCAGAAACCATGTGAAATAACAGAATGAACTGTACAAGCTTCATAGCTGAATACTGTTAAAGTCGGTAGGCATTTTTATGATCTAAGTTATTAACTCTGTTTATTTGTAATAAAGAGTTATAATGGATGTATTCAGAAGTTAGTGCAGTGTGGTGAGTTTCACAAAACAACATGAACGAATTCATAATATAGAACAAAAGAAAAAAGTTAATCTGAAGGTGGTGTGCAGTTCGGGCGGACACATGCAGCTCAAACACAGCCAGGAAATAAACGATCCAGATGGCGTGTGTTCTGGGTCTGTGAGTCATTTCACTTATTTAATTAGCCAAAAGGAAATGGTATCAAAATCCCTGAAAACTCAGCACAGACTACGGCTTGTATCTGTAATTCCATTAAGGTTGAAACAATAACGAATAGTTTATGTGCAATATGAAAGTGAACACATTCTGTTCTGAAGTTTGTGGTAATGGAAACACAGCACAGGTCTGATCATAACTAAGAATTAAGTGACATAAGTATTTGCAGTGTTTGGCAGGTAAAGAAAGACAGTTCAAAATAACACTGAAATGCACGTTTAATTCTGAAATAATAATAATAATAATAATAATAATAATAATAATAATAATAATAATAATAATAATAATGTTTCTTTTCAAATGTATTTATTGGTTAAATAAATCAAGCTGGGAATGTGAGATTGAAATGAGTTGTAACATGTATCATTTTCATTCACTAAGTTCACATACAGTAGGTAATGCGTTTATTATAAACACGAGTTTAATAGTAATATAATAGTTAATATTAAAATAATAGTTCAGGAGGCGTTGTGTTTATCGACACTAAAGTGGGTTTTAATTTACTGCTGCATTTGTTGTATCAGATTCTCACTTTTACTCACAATCCTGAATAAATAATTTGTGATTTTATGTGTGAACGCACCATCATTGATAAGGTGCCGCTCTCTCATCGTGTGTGTGTGTGAGTTATTGTTGAGCTGACAGTGTCCGCTGCTGGTAGAAGCGCAAACTGCAGTGCACAATAAAAACCAACTCCAAATGAAACTACATATATTTTTTTTTTGTTCCGTTTGCGCACACTGCTTATTCACCATGGATTTAGGGAGCGTTCAGATGCTTTGAGGGGGAAAAAAAAAGAAAAAAGGAGTTTCTGTATTTTTGAAACATGACTTTAAAGGCTTCTGCTGTTGTTTTTTCTAACAGGTTTATAGAAATGGTTTAGGAGTAATATCTGGTCATATCCTTCCTGTAGGATGTTCTCACCTGGTCTATACTTTCCATATGCACATTTTTAAACAAGCCAGGTTGTAAGCGGACACACACACACACACACACACACACACACACACACACACACACCTGTTTATGCTCGTTGTCTGTAAATATGTGTGACGATGAAAGTCGGGATGAGTCTGGATTGTGTTAGGCGGAGAGCTTGAGGAGGCTCTTCACTGTCGCTTCCAAATTCAACCCGGTATTTCATTATAAAGACAAACAGCAGATGGCTCTCTCGAGTTTTTATTGCCTTGGCCGTGATCGGGTTTCCCCCAGCGATGTTGATCTGAAAGAGAAAATACCCATCCGTTATTGGGTCATGATATCTGTGGTATCTTTGGCTTGGCACCTCACCTCTCATCACACCGTTCATTATGATGCACTTAATGGAACTGCATAGATGTGTGTGTGTGAGAGAGAGAGAGAGAATGAATGTGTGCGCGCGTCTGTGTGTTTGGTCGCTGTCCATGGTCCTGAATTTCTGCACAACCCGAAACCCATCTTCAGCAGGAGTGACAATAACTAACTATAATGATCAAGGATCATAATAATAATAGAGTAAATAAGAAATTTGTTAATTGTTTATTAAGAAAGAAGGTGGTGGTTGAATGTTTAGGCTGTCTGGTTATAGCAGGGCTGATGTTTGCTGTTCCTCCTCTGGAAACAGCTGTGCGAGTGTAGAAGCTCATTATCAGCGCTTTAGTAAACAGTCTGTCAGAAAGAGTCTTCCTGGAGACACGGGCTGGTTTCCGCCCGCCGCCTGCTTGAGCCGCCGCCTGGCTTCTCTTTGTCCGTCTGAGTGACGGTGAGAGGAGGAGTTCGGCTCCGAGTGTTCAGGACTTGTTGATGGCGGAGACGCGTTGATCTGCAGGCGCGCGCCTTTTTCCCGCCTCACAGCGCGATATACACACACAGTGAGCTCCGGGTTGGATGACAAAATACACCGCGGAGCCTTTAAAGAAGAGAGAGCTTTTGGAAACGCGCGCGCGTGCTGCACGACACGGACGCCGTTTTGGTTTCCTTCAGGGTCAACACTGCGTTCTACCGACATGCGTGCGGAACGGCGCGCGCTGCCAACTGCAGAGACAACATTCCGCACATGAGGCTCGCGGCGGGGGGGAGGGGGGGACTCTCCGGTAAGAGCGTGCGAGCGCGGCGGGAGGAGACTCCGGGAGAAGTGTTCACGGGTCCTCAGGTCCAACCTGCGCGCCAGCATTACACCTGCCACAGCACTCTGGATGATAGTGAACAGGCTGCTGGATGATAGTGAACAGGCTGCTGGAGGTTCAGGAAAGTGCTGTGAATTGGTGAATATGTGAGCGCGCGCGCGCAGGAGAAGCTGGACGTCTATTTATTTCTCCTCGGTGACAGGGAACAGGCGCGCGTGAGAGAAAAAAGGGGAAAGGAAAGTTCCGGATATAACATACACGCACACTTGTGTGCGTAAAACCAGACCCGAACCGGACTACTAACACAATAAACGCCTTTCACTGGGAGGAGAAACAACAACAAAACACTGAGAAAAGCATGAATATGCAGGTGCGCGTGAGTGGTGAAGCTGGACTTGGGAAGGGTCTGACCTGCTAGGACTTTAATGATGTCGACCCGGTGTCTGCAGCCCGTGTTTGTGTTGTGCTGAGCCCCGGGCTGTGAGAGTGAGTGACCCAGCAGCGGAGTGAGTGAGTGCTCTGGGCGCCCGGGAACTATGGGGCACAAGTGAGAGAAGAAGAGAAGAGAGGAAGAGAAGAGCAGAGAAGGCGCGCGCGTCGTCTGTGCTGCGTTCAAGAGGAGTTGTGCAGTGAGGGACAGAGACATGGCAGCGGCCATCGCCAGCGGATTGATCCGGCAAAAGCGGCAGGCACGGGAGCAGCATTTAGACCGACCCTCCACAAACCGACGGAGGAAGAGTCCGAACAAGAACAAAGGTCTCTGCAACGGCAACCTCGTCGACATCTTCGCCAAAGTACGAATTTTCGGCCTCAGGAAGCGAAGACTACGGCGCCAAGGTGTGAGCAAGTTCTCTATTCATGCAGCGTTCACTACACCTGCCAGAGGTGCAGCTTAGATTTACATAGACTCATGGAGGTTATAAAGTAGGCATGCAGTAAGAATTATTTATTCCAGTACTACAATAATAATCATCCTAGGTTTCATTTAGTACCAGAATTTGTTCCCTTACAGAAAAACCACATGAACTTCACATGTGATTTATCACATGTGAAATATGTGGAAAATGTGTTTTGCACATGGCAAACATGTGGTTTTGGCCCAATTTTATGCGAATCACATGTGGGAATGTTTTACACATGTGCTCTACATGGTAGCACGTTACAAAATCTGATACCATGTATTCCACATGTGATCACATAGGGAATTCATGTGTGTTTTTTTTCTGTAAGGGGTTTTTCATTACTGTATACCTATTTTTGCAGCCTACCCCCCTGTATAAGACTTCATGAAAACATGCCTGGGTGGTTAATAATATAAATCTTGCTTTTATAATGGATTAATCTGTTTTATTATAGTCTTATAGCAAAATGCCAAGTCCAAATCCTTGCATAAGCTAGTGTAGCATAGTACGCCAAGTGCACTGCTGTTTTGATTTACTGTTTATTACAGTTTATGGGAAATTTATTAGCCTGTAATTAAGACTGCACAGTATAGTACAAAAATAAAAAGGTAGACCGTTACACAGCAAAATCCCCGGTGTTGAATTCACACCCAGAGTGTTGATTCAACACCCTGTTGTGTTTATATAGGTCCAGTTGGACACAAATGAACTCTGAAAGTGTTAAACACTGAAGAATTTCCTGTGTCGTATTCTTAAGTATTATTTAGTCAGGAAAAAGTATTAAGCTCAATGCAAGTGTACGCCAAGAAAAGCTTCGGTTATAAATGGCTACTGGAATGTTTATTAATTCCTACAGTGTTTATTCAAATCCAGCTGGACTTCCGTGAAACAATTTTTCACATCAAGCCTTAATTTACTCCCACACAACTTAAAAAGCTAATTATTGTGTTTCACTGGGTCTCTTTTCATGTAGGCTGTACACACATGTGAAATAAATTCTGTGGATTAGGCCCGTGTATGAAAACAGTGAAAGGATAAGATCTGTAAGTGATATTGCCTTTTTTTTAATTTCATTTCTCGACCATAAATCGTGATTTAAAAACAAACAAACAAAAAAAACATATCCATACGAGTAGTTGCCGCTGTGAATCACAGGTCTCGGTGGAGTGCAGGCTTTGCAGCAGCAGGTGTTTCAACTTGTTGCTGTAAAGATGCTATCAGAGGGCTACAGTTGGTAGCATTTAGATTTAGTAAATTCCTATCTCCATGTATATGCCAAGCAAATGAATAGTGTTCAGTTTCAAATGTGTCGCCATAAAATTGCCAGCTCGCTGTGCAAAAATGTGCCTGTTTTTTTGTGTGTGTATGTACATTTTGGAACATTTTCATATCACTTAATACCCTTACGTACAGTATGGCCTGCATGCAAGCCACTGGCTCCTAAGTTTAAATCCTCCTTTTATTTCATGCATATTGTTCTTATGTTTTACCATTAAAAAAAAAAATCTATAATTATATGGAAAGTCAGAACTCCTTCAAACAGAATAGTGGTGTTTGGGAATTAATATGCACAGAATTACAAAGGGATTGTCTGATATATATAATATTTTATGCTCACCATCCATAAAGTATTAATAGTATCGTGGAAAGCATGGCTGTGTGAATGCACGTGTATGCGTTCATGCAAGTGTAAGTAAGTCTGAGTATGCGGCTAAAAGAATATACAAGCCAGCCAGTTCAGCCATAGATGGAAAAAGCTGTGACCAAGGCCACAGGTTGGTGCAATATTTCATGGTCTTTGTTGGGAATGTTGAGAGGGGGATCTCAACCAAATAAATCATCAGTAAAAGATGTTGCTATGAGAGGCAGCGAATGATGAATTATCCCCAGAACGCCTTGGCTACTGTGCACCTGTGACGGCCATTTTATTACAGCTGGCAGCTCATGGCTGCCCTGTGTACTCACAGCATTTGAGTCTTGTGTTGAAGCATGCCGAGGAGCTGTTTGACTAAGCCCAATCAAGCTTGCCTCCTCTCTTAAGAAAGTCATGTGACCGCATGAGAAGCCCTAGTGAGACGGCCACTGAAATGGCTGATTTATCTTGGTTTGGGGGCTGACAATGAGTCTGGCACACGGTTGGGGGAATCTTGCTGTGTCCTTGTCTGTCTTATTTTGGATGGAGGACCCTCTGGGAGTTGCCTCATTAATTTCCCTTTTGCTGTGAGATTTGGGAAATCTTTAGCGAGCGTTTTTCCTTTTTTTCAGAGCTTATGCACAAAGGCTTCTTCAAGAGAGGCGGTTTTTCGCCCCTTTTTTCTTCCTTCCTCTCTTTTATCACTTGTCTTGTATTTTTTCTCTCCCTACCATGTAAACCCTGTGCTAAAGAAAATCAGTGCTTTGTTTGTCGAGGCATAATTCCGCAGCAGCCACAAAAAACATATTTCCAGCAAATAAACTTCAACATGGCCATTCGTTATAAGAAGCACTAAGATGCCTACTTGCCTTCATGCCCAGGCTAAATGCAGCTGGGTATATGCATGAAATGGGTGCCCCCCAATAGAGAAAGCTATTTTGCCTTGCAGTGTACCAAACGTGGGCTAACCACCATTGTGTGGACTCAAACATGCAATCGCACTTATCCTGGGATGGTCTAGAGATAATCAGGACCCAATATCAGGTTCATTTTAAAGACCTTTTTTTTTTTTTTTTCAATGTACCAGTGATTACCTGAATACCACAGGCATAACAGAAATATTTATTTGCAGAATCAATTTGCTAAAAACAAAATAACAAGCTTGACCTGCATTTAAAGTACACTCCAGCGTGTACTTAGACAAACCTCTACAAGGTCTGTTTGGAACAGGTCCCACTAAACATTAGGCACAGGAGAGGATGATACATCATTTTGTCTTATTTCATTCCCTGAACTCCCAGAGAAACCACTCTATTATAGAGACAAGCTCTTTTTATATGGCAAAGATTCACAAATTAGGTTGCTATGTGAGATTGCTTTTGTACTGGTAACTGAGGATTTGTCTGAAATGACTACAGTCTTCTTCTCTTCTCTTCTCTTCTCTTCTCTTCTCTTCTCTTGAACAGATCATCTTATTTGAATCTAACACAGGGCTTAATTTTCATTTATTAACCATGTACTTTATTAACATTCATTTATTAATCTTGTAATTACACTCTTTAAAAAAATAATATGAAATGATATCTCTCCTTGTTGCTGGGGTTGTAATCCCAAAAGTACTTTTAATATATTTAATATGCTTTATTATTCTATCCACATTCACTGCATCCACATTGAGCAATTGCAGACTCTGATTGGCTACTCTACTACTAGGCTATCAGCTCATACTGTATACCGTGAGTAGAGAAAAACAAAATGGCGGCGCGTGGTGCTGAACTAACCAAGGACGAAATAAAAATTATTCCTAAACAAAAACCCCAAAATTGTTATCAAGCATTTAAAAGAAACAGAAATAGCTAAAAGAATGCAGTTTCTTCCCCTCCAATATCCCCACTCCTCTTCCCCACTCCAATCCAGTCAGTGGTGGTAATGCACCTTTAAGTTGGTTTGCCAACCGCCAAAAAAACCCTGAAGAAGAAGAAAACCCCAAAATACAAAAAACAAACAAAAAAACAAAATATGGACTGAAAGTATTTGACGGTAAGAACGTATCTTATTTATTTTTCAAGAATTATTATTATTATAGCATTTTTCACAAATTGCTACTGTCATTTCACCAGTTTGTTTACATTCTAAGGGGAAATGATTTAGTCAGACATTTTGTTGAATTTGCAAAAAATAAAAATAAAAATGGTCTGTTTCTCAAAATCCAGTGAATGCGGATAGAATAAAACAGTTATTCCACTCAATCATGTTGTGCATGAATTAAAGCCAACTCGGTGCCGCACAACTTGTCGGCTATCAGCTTATGTACCACTCGATTTCATGGAATAACTGTTAAATATCTTTTACATGGAAACCTGGAGATACTGTACCTTTACAAATCATTTAAAACATGCAAACGGACTGTAATTATATTTTAGAGTAAAAAAAAAAAGAAACGTGCACTATATACGCATTTTCCTGGGTAAAAGATACTTTGATGGTACCACCACAGCAACGAGGAAAGGTACAGTTTAGTTGTCTTTTTTCTGAGAGCGTAATGTCTAGGAGGGACTATTGCCAAATGGCTCCAAACATGAAAGGCCTCTGCCGGCCAGCAAAACCAAGCACAGCTTGTATTAATTTAACATCTCCTTTGTGCACCTATTCACTTCTGTTCTCCAGATTAAAGCAGGGATATGCCTTTGATTGCCTCTGAGGATTGTACTATGGTACGCTTTGTACCTTTTTGGGGCAATCTTCCATTCCTAAAAGAAAGCAGATCAGGGTTTCATTCAGACCTCAGTGCTGAGTATGTGAATTGTTGAAAAAGGAAAGAAGTTTCATCGTGTCAGTAGAAAGCAGAGAGCTACCGTTGTGCTTCTGTAAGTTCTTTTGAACAGACACATTATACAACATTTGTTTTGCAAAGCTAAATGAGAAAGTAAAAGGTCTGGAATTATAGACATCTTTCCAATACCAATATCTGTGCCATTTTTTCCTTTTTGGTAGCGTCTGTAGATAGGATCACTTTGTGACCTTCATCTGACCTGAGAGATTTAATTCAAATCTGCTCTGTCGGGATATGTCACATGCCTCTGCAGTCACGTCTCTTTGCTATAAACCCTGTTATGCTAATAAACAGGAGACAGAACATCACAGGTTTTCTTTAAGGCTGACTACATAATGGCTTGATTTGGCACAGCGGATTCTGATCGGTACACATTGAGTCCAATTATAACGTTCAATGGGACGGAAGATCCCCAGTGGAGATGAGCTTCTAATCTCTCCTCATGCCACGTCTCATTAATATGTTCGATGAATTCTTAATTCACTCCATTACATTCATCTTAGCTCCCTGTTCCATTCGGTGTCAGGTAATGCTTGTATAAACATCGTGCGGTTCAGAGTTGTCGAAAGGAAGTCCTGCCCTGCTTTGCTGTCATAACTAATTGATACCTTCCCTAGCGTCATCTTTAGTTTCAGCTATCAGGCGGCCATATTGATCGCATAGTATCTTGCGATGTCAGGAAGTGCAAACCGATCTGGATTTTCACGTTTTTTGCCAGCTGAAGCAAAACAAATTTCATTGCGCTTACATAACCGAACAACAACAACAAAAAAATCCCTTTTTCTCAAATGCAAGAAATCCTGTCTGTTGCACGCCCACGTAGCATTAAGATCCTCACAATCTGCAGTAGAGATCCAAGGAGCATCAATGCTTGTTCAGTGTTTCACCTTGACAACAACAACGCTGTGCCTGCACGACTATGTAGGCTGGAAAAGCCCCTCTCTTTTTCCAGAAGTGTCTTAAGTGGGTCAGTCACGTTTTGTGGTTAACTCTGCAGCTGCTGCTGCGTACAGCAGACTGTGTCCCCCTTCTGTCGGGTAATGGCTTCCCCCTACCGCCACCTCTCTTGTGCTGCCGCTGTCTCATTTTTTTCTCTTCTCATCTCCTTTCATTTCTCTTCTGTCCTCCTCCTGATAACGTTCCATCTCTTTAAATATGAGAAACATTATAACAGATCATTGTTACCTCTAAACGCCTCTTTAAAGGGTGCTTAGATTGTCACAACACTTATTGCTGATTTGCAATCACACCCTATTCAGTGCCATGTTGCTACCACTCTAAACTGTGAGGCTTGTCATAGACTTGTGAGAAGAGACTCGTGATGAGACCTTTTATTTTCTCCCCGCAATCTCCGATGTAATCAGACGTACAATTAAGAAAGTGTCTTTTTGATTGTATTCAGAGTAGGACTAGTGTGGAATGAAAAGCCTATAGTTTTACTTTTCTTTTGAAATCCCTACAACCAGCAATTTGCCACTCATACAAAATGTTGTTGGGTGCATTTTTGCCTAATGAGGTCCAGGTGGAACAAAGTCTTAGCTGCATCCTTTTAAAAAGTCGCCAAATTCAAAGACTCCATTGTATTCCATTGTAATGCCCCAAATGTCACGAGACGCAAAGGAGAGAGCCTTTAGCTGTAAGCTATAAGCATTCAGCACCACTCAGGATCAGATCTATCACACGCTTCATCTGAGAGATTGTTTCAGATCTGACATGCACATTGTAAATCCTCCAGCTGAAAAACAACCCCCCCCCCCAAAAAAAAAAAAAAAACAACTATTTGCATGCAACGTATCTGCAACACCATCTGTACAATTAATATCAACATTATGGCGCAAGCATAAATTACGCAGGAACATATTAATTAAACATTCACTCCAATACTCTGTAGTACAGTCTGTACCAACTCACCTTAACCACACTAACCATAGCTATGCTCTGTCACTATGCTATTCGAATAAGATTGATATACACTATAATAAATTATTTTACCTCTTGTTTTTAACATATTGAGTCTAGCTCACTTCATGTGTAAAATTTGTGCTTTTCATGACACATGAAAGACTTGCTGGGCTCATGAAACATTTGGGCTTGCAAATCACGCTGTAATGGTATGTTACGGTAGCGGTAAGGTCCTTCCCATGCCACAATGCACGACACATCTGGTGCCACCGATTTCTGTTTCAGTAGCCCTTGGCCTCTTGCCTATTACAACCCCAATTCCAAAAAAGCTGGGACACTGTGTAAAACATAAATAACTAGATAGAACTCAACGTCAGGCGGTGTAGTGGTTAGCGCTGTCGCCTCACAGCAAGAAGGTCCGGGTTCGAGCCCCGTGGCCGGCGAGGGCCTTTCTGT
>JAPEKO010000028.1:27454539-27465158 GCA_027576075.1 Cathorops hypophthalmus
AAAGGCCCTCGCCGGCCCCAGGGCTCAAACCCAGGACCTTCGTGCTGTGAGGCGACAGCGCTAACCACTACACTACCGTGCCACCCCATATATAACAATTATTTACCGAAAGGGAAGTGATCATCGATGAATATTGGCCGAAGCCCGAGTCCTCAATGAAATAGAATAAAACATTTTTCCTGTATATAGATAATTATACATAATGAGTGTCAGGCAAAAGGCAAACAGGGAAAAATATTCAAAAACACTGCCTTACGCAACAGGGTTGGTTTTTTTTTCTTTTTTCTTTTTTTTTTTTTTTTACAAAAGTAATTCAGATCATTCAATAAGCTTTTCATTCGTAATGTTTATGTGACAGGAATAAGGCGACGAACAGAATAGAAGAGAGAAATTGAGAGCTTTTATATTTTTCACGTATTAATGAACAGAAATAATAACAAGCAGGTATTTCATATGTAGGGACTGGCTAAAATAAACAGCAAAATAATAAAAACAGCAAATAATAATGATTAAATGACTTAAAATGAAATAAACTGAGTACAAAAATGATGCGGTTCACATTTACCTGTTGGTAGATCACTGAGAGTTTATCATCAAACCGACTGCTAGATGCTGGACAGATTTATTTAAAAAAAAATTTTTATCTACTTGCTTACTTCTGAAAGACGAAGGACCAAAAGCGCTTAAAATATTTTTTTTGAACTATAGTCATATCTAAATTAAGTTATTCACACTTACTCACTGTCACTGTGTCCGAGAAGGTTTTTCTCATACGTCGGTGGTAGTGTCAATTTACTATGACGACATAAAATTCAGTCAAAATGTTTTATATATATTTTTTAAAATACATTATTAAAATAATTATCTTTCTAAATTAATAACTAAGTCGCCCTTCGCTGGTCTTCAGGCAGATATCCCTTTTGATATGATAATCAAGAAAGCAATATTGCGTTGGTTTCTTTTCCGCACATCAGTGTGAAGAGAGCATTAGATGAGATTCCGCTTCTGAAAGCTGTATTAATGGTATTGCGATTTCCCATAGGCACGGATATGTTTCAGTTTGTATTTACCTCATGGAGATAAACGCTTAGTGCAGGAGATCAATCAAATATGAAGATTTGTCCTTCGAGTGAGAGAGAGAGGGAGAGGCGTTTCATCGCTGAATCAGGCTTAATAATAATAATAATAATAAGAAGAAGAAGAAGAAGAAGAATTATTATTATTATTATTATTATTATTATTATTATTATTATTATTATTGACAGTGTGCACCATTTTGGTCGTTTGTTGATTTGTTTCTTCTCTTATTTGCCATACAGTCGCAGTACTGAGACACTAGTGAAATTGACGTTGCCAATAAATACAATAAACTGGTGCCAGTAACATACTGATGTGGTTCCACACATAATGTGGCTGTTTCTATAAAGGACCAGTCATCCTGGCTCATTTCTTTACAGATTTTTATTAATACAAAATGTACTTATGACACTGTATCACAAGATATCACTGATGTGTGATAGAGAGCATGATAAAGTCCACTATGTGTGTTTAAGCATGTACGTCTTAAACCGGACAGTACCAGAACAAAACCCCGCGCGCCATCTGAGGTGACCACAGCACAGCTGGACTGATGTTGTGACGCATTCGCTGTTCACTAATACAGCTGTGTGCGGATTTAAGTGAGGGTTACCGAAGGCCATTGATCATAACAGGACCAGGAAGTCTTTCTATCTATCTATCTATCTATCTATCTATCTATCTATCTATCTATCTATCTATCTATATATTAGAAATATTAAAGTTTTAACAGAACGCTGTTGTTGTTGTTGTTGTTGTTGGTGTGTGTGTGTGTGTGTGTGTGTGTGTGTGTGTGTGTGTGTGTGTTATAAAATTAGAGTGCGAGTTTGTCCATTGTTGCTGAATATCACTAGCAATCATCATTTAGGAAGTCTTGTTTGTTTGTTTGATTTGCCAATTTAAAAAAAGAAAATCCCAGTTCAGTGACATCTAAAGAAGGTTTCAGCTACGATGTGTGTGTGTGTGTGTGTGTGTGTTAGCGCTATACGCATAGGCTATAATGTTGCTGTCTTAGCAAATAAGCGCTTCTTCCAATTCACTATCAGACTTGTGATTTATTTATTAGAACATTAAAGCATTTAAAATTAAGACAGTAAATTGGGCGTGGCCGCTACGTCACGGCCGGTAGGCTCTCATACACGGTGCTGAAGCTGCGCTTTATACAGACATTTCTGCGTATTAAGGTTTGAAGTATTTTTTTTTTCTTCAAACAACTAAAATGATTTATTGATATAAGGGACTATCATTGTGATAGGCTAATATCGGATGAATAAAAGACAATTCATACACATGAACAAATTATCATAATTGTTCTGTTCACATCCAATCAGGAAGCGATAATCCATCTTCCCAAACGGAAATGTACAAATACAAAGAATAATATTTTAAAAAATACTCACTGAAACATTTCTGTGTGAATTAATTATGAATACTAAAATGTCCCCATGCAGATTAAGTGTCTTCTGTGCGCGCACTGTGTCTAGACAAGTAGGGGGAGGTGTGTGTTCTTGGCCACACGCGTCCATGTTCTTGCAGGTGTGGATGCAATCGGTGGAAAATTAAGCCAACCATTACTCTAATGATTGAAAGTGGGGACGGATCGCAGATGGTCCAAATCTTTTATAGTCCAAGTTAGCATCCGGGCTCCAAAGCGTTAATAAACATAATAAGAAAAACTTTTTTATTTTTAGCCTATATATGACTTATTGCTGTTTTATAAAAAAATGGAGTTTTGACATAAATATAAAACGACAACAAAAAAAAAAAAACCACGAAGTGTGTGTGTGTGTGTGTGCGTGCGTGCGCATCCTGCTGGTGAGCGCAGCGCGTGGGCGGTACAGTCTGCCCCGATAGACAGAGCTGGTCGTAGATAATTCACATAAATCCAGTTTGACATTACAAAGTCTTCACGTATTCGCAAAGTCTATAATAAGTCCCAATAAGATGTCTGTACGACTTGACGAAAATACATGCAATTGTGATTTTTTTTTATTTTTTTTATTCAGGTTGAAGGTTTCCAAACATCAGGGTTCAGAGATTTGTGTGCGATCACACTGCGTCACCAAGTTCAAATCAAAGTTAGGTTAATCGCTTATCGTTTCTGAATTCTTAGAACCATTAGCCCAGGTTAAATTTTGATCTCGTGAGGAATTGTGTTTCTGCACCCAGGTCTTTCTACACGGATCAGTAATAGAGAAACGTGCGCCAAGGAGGAAACTGCGCCTGCGCTGTGCGTGACATTGACCTTTCACGCTCCGCACAGGTCACGCTTAGTGCAGGTGATGAGCTCCAACAGGTCAGCACGCAGGCCAGTCATGGAGACAGTCAAGCAGTGGACTGGACTGCCCATGAAGGAGCTTTAGAGTTTCCTGCTTCCCCTGATACAGCAGATATATCCTATCAGACATGCCAGTTCTTTACATGGCATCTGACCAGACCCATCATTTAATGCTACCTAAGTATAGATACCAGATAACACACTCACTTAGACTTTTGTCCTGTAGGTTTTCACAAAGGTGACAGTTGCCATCATTTTCACAGCTGACGTGTTGGGAAACACCGCAGGCTTGTCATACATACACACACAATATATATATATATATATATATATTTCGGCTATAACTCTCCATAGCAGTTACTAGAGTTGGTGTACCAAGCTGTTCTGACGTGCATTTTTATTCACTGCAGATCCACAGCCTACACAAATGTCTCACTTCCTCTATCTACCTCGACTGTAATCAGGTTATGACCGTGGATATATTTCCTTTTTTTTTTTGGTCACCAAAAGTACAGAAAAGGAGTTGTTCAATTGGTGAGGTTAAGAATTATTTTCCCAATGGTGTTTGCCGAATGATCTGCCAGTTATCAGCTACTTCCTGTGTTAAAGCTGAGCTCTTTAAAGCAGCTATATACAGCAACTGCTTAGAAATGTGGTAAATAGTTATATAAACGCTAAAGTGATGATTTAGCAGTTTGAATGAGGTATAAAATGCAATATGATCAGATTTAAAGAAATTCATAATCAACACAATACTACCTAGGCTAGCTCTCTCTCTCTCTCTCTATTATATATATATATCGCCTTAAAGTATTATATAAACAGGCGTCTGATTCTGATTGCCCTGCAATCTGGTCATGTTCATGGATTTCCTACTTAACATCAAATAAACGCAAGCAAAGCAGGATACAGGTCTTCTAAATAAAGCAAAATCACATCGTTGGTGCAGGAACATGCAAGCACAGCCCTGCTTTTAAGCATCAGTAACATTAACACGTTTTATTAACAGAGCATTTCTTTAAGTTTGGAGGTATGGAGTTCAGTTTAATGTCCCAAGCAATGTTTAGACTGGGTAAGAAGGGAAAAATTCAATGAAACATTATGAATTAAAAACAAACGAACAGTTTTTTTTTTTAACCGAATAATTGTATACTACCATAAAGGTTATCAGTTCATATACCAGACGAACAAAATGTACACATGCACAACAGTGAGGGGGGAAAAAAGCACGAGAAGTTATGTACAGTTTAACACTTGAACCACATTTTATTATATTTGTATGCAGTAATTTTTTTTATCACAATAATGAAGAAAACACCTCTTGAACTTTGAACAAAAACACATAACAAAACACCTGCCCCTGTTCAGCTCATAATTGTACATATTTATAGTAAAGAAACATTTTTTTTATAAATATTGTTTCATCTGTTGGAAGTAAATACCATAATTTAATTACAAATGGATAAATATGGCAGTCGATATTTACAAAAGGAAGGGTGTGGTAGCAGAAAATTGAACTGCACGACGTTTATTTTCCTCACATCTTCCAAATATATTTCACAATTCGAACTTGCAAAGCACAAAAACATCACAAGTTAAGCCCAGCAAACGAAAAAATAAAAATAAAAATATACATTCACAAGCAAATATTGTGTCCGTCTTGGTTAAGTGTTGACTTTGGCACTCATACCAGTTAATAGATGTTTTAGGTACAATCAGTTTGCCTTAATGAGAGCACAATATTTATGACCATATACAACTTTTATCGTAATATGTGCACTAAAAGTCCGGTTAGAGAAATAGCTACCATTGAAGCGACATCTATACACCAATAAAATAAAATAAAATAAAATTTAAAAAATAATAATAAAAAAAACCTGACAAAATCTATTACAGCAACTAGGAAAAGGGTGCAAAGTATTTACAAAAGAAGGAGTGCTTCTTTGTGCACATTTCTTCGGTTGATGAGGATCACTCCCGGGAGAATAGCGCAAGATACAGGCTAAGGCCTAGTAGTCTGATTTAGACCCCAGGTCTTGCTGGAGCGACGTGTGTGTGTACGTGTGTGTGAAATACTTCTTTGTGGACTGATCCAGTCCTAAACATACCACTCACTGAAGTTGGACGACAGGCCGCTGTGTGCGTTTGAGCTGTGTACGCCAGACGAGGGCGACAGGTTGGTGTTGCTCTGGGTCTCGGTGGAGGGCGACACCAGCCCGGGGGGTGTGGAAGACTCGTACCCAGAGCTTGCTGCTGGAGATGAGTCGGACCCTGATGGGGAAGATTCGTGAACCTGAAAAATGACAGAATAAATTTCGAGCAATTCATTAACCTGAGCAAATACTGCATGGCATGCATCATCTGTGTGATAGTTTACATCATACACAACAGTCAACAATAACAATAACAAGTCTCATAAACTTTGCATTCTCTGTGAGCCCATTGCATTTTTTAAATTATTAATAATTACCTTCATGTGCTTTCGAAGAGAACTGGGATGAGTGTATGATTTGTCGCACATTTTGCACAAATACGGTTTGTCCGACGTGTGCACGTGCATGTGCTTCTTCCGGTCACTGCTGTTTGCAAAGCGCCTGTCGCAGCCTTCAAACTCACACTGGAATGGTTTCTCCCCTGGTGGAAAAATAGGAAGAGGAGGGGGGGAAGATTTGCATCAAATGCTCACCCTTATCAGCAGTGTATGAGGGTCAAAAATAAATAAATAAGACAAATGTATCTCTAAGCTAACGTGGCTTCCTCTTCATCTGCAAGGCTATAATGTACTGTAGGCTCGTGCACGACAGTGTGTCAAAATGCATGCAATCGCAAGGGATCTTTTCAAGCCTAAGTGCATGGACAACTGCATTTCATTACGTCGATCTTACAAATGGACTGCGTTGTCACAAATGTTTCAAGATGCTCGTTGAAACTTTTAGCTGCAATGTCTAAAAATAATAGCACTAACTTTAGAGATTTAAGCGCTCCTTATTTTCACTTCATAAACTACAGCTACAAAGTCATTCCAGTGACTGCGGTTAAGCTGACAAACATTAGGCTCAAATGGTTTTTAGAAACAATAAAATGTCTCTTCAAAAGTCAAGGTTTAGTGTGGCAGAGAATGTGGGATTACTATGGCAAGAAATTTAGTCAAATCTGCACTATGGCTCAGAGAAGCAAAACAGCAGGCCTTCAAATCAGATATTCCTAAAAATACTAAATAAAATAGAGAAAAGGACTTAGTTTAGAATTTGTGATCAATTTAGCGATTTATTTTCAAAACAGTAACAGTTCAGTGCGTTGAGTAAACTGCATTTTAAACTCCTAATGCAGTGAGCTGAGCGCACGCGCGCTGGCCCGTGCAGACATGAAAGCGGCTGCGGAGATTTACGGCGCCGCTGTGCACGCGCTGCGTTAACGGGACAGGAGCCGCAGCGTCGCCAGCGACCCGGCGAAAGTTTGCAAACCGCAAAATCCTCGACAGCCTGTTCCATCAATCACCACACTGATGAAAACCCATTGCGTTTATTTAGACCGAGCTGTAATCACATCTCAGCGTGGCCGCAATAAAAAGTGAACACGCTCGTTATTCACAATTTTTTGTGCACTTTTTGATTTGAGCACTGACCTTAATATATAACCAACGACCCTGAAATATGTGTAGATACATATAGCAACAGCTTGCCATCAAGAAATGGCGTCTTAATGACGAGTTAAAGAAATGCAATTAAGGTAATGAGTAGCCAAAGTCAAGCATTAACCAACTTATCATAATTACCTGTGTGTGTCCTCTTGTGAATCTTCAAATTTTCTGATCGTGCGAATACTTTGCCACAACCAGGGAACGGGCAGGGGAAAGGTTTCTCTCCGGTGTGCACGCGAATGTGATTAACTAATTTGTATTTAGCTTTGAAGGGTTTGCTTTCCCGCGGACAATCTTCCCAAAAGCACACATGGTTGCTTTGCTCCGGTCCTCCAACGTGCTCGACTGAGACATGGGTGACAAGCTCGTGCATTGTGCTGAAAGTTTTATTGCAACTTTTCTTAGGGTTGTTCAGCTGCTCCGGATCGATCCATTTGCAGATGAGCTCTTGCTTGATGCACTGTTGCCGCATGTAGCGAAAGAAGGCACCAGGATGGTGGTGATGCGCTGCCATGTTCATTCCCATATTCATGTTCATGGAGCCGTATTGGTTGTGGAGTTGGGCTGCTGAGTAAGGGTCGGTCCGAGGGCTTGAGACCTGGTGGTACTGGTCTGATCGTCCGAATACCTCGCCCGGTAGTCCAAGTCGCATTTGCCCGTTGAGCACGTTTGGGGATCCGTGCGAGGCGTGCTGGTCGTGGATCCCAGGGAACAGAATGTGGCCTTGGCTGTCTGCGTGGGAATGGTGCAGGGACCCCGCAGTGGGGCCGAAGATGGCATGCTGGCCGCTCGCCGGGGGCGATTCTCCGAAACCTCGGCTGCGGAAAAGGAAGTCCCGTGTCGAGTTGAACGGCGAGCTCGCGTACGAAGTGACATGAGCCGCGTGCGCACCCAGGGCCGCGGCTGGGTAAGCGGGGGCTTGTGAGGTGAACGCAGAGTTCTGTCCGGGCGACAGATCGTGGTTCAGTTTAAAAGCGCCCATGTGCGCAGAGTCAACGAAGCTGTTCTGCACTAAATTCAAGTCCCTGTCCTGCATGTCGCTCGCCGCGTGATGCCTCGCAAATGTTCCCACTCCCAAACCAGGGAACTGGTGACCAGCGTCCAGTAACATTATCTCTCACTAAATACAATTTCCCCCTCTCTCTCTCTCTAAGCAGTTGACCTGTAACGGCCCAAATAATCGCCAAATAAATAAACAAACAAACAGAGAAGGCTTTTAACTATGGAAGTAATAACTTCCAGATTTGAAAGCACAACATGAGGTATGCACTAATCCTCACACACACGGGGAAAAAAAAAAAGAAAAAAAAAACAACAGAAGTGCTCTTACTCAGCTCGCCTAGATTTTTTTTCTTGTGTATAACTTCTAACTTAAAATCCCAGTCAAAGGGAAGGGGGGGAAAAAGATTCCTTAGCGTCTTCCAGTTTAAATCGAGTCGGGGAAAAAATCGACTGGTTATCTTACTGTGTCTTCTTTAAACCCGCGGCGCGTTCTTGAAGCATCTCGGATCGGGATGTTTATTTCTCTCGCTCTTCTGTGTTTATCTCGGAGGGTCTGTCTTTCTCAGTGGACTGGCACTACCTCTTCTTACGCCCCCTTTAACTGGAGAGCGGTCACTCATTTGGCGCCGTCTCATTGGCTCCCGAGCCTCATCAATCCCATAGGTCCCTCCAATAGCACGCGCTTCTTTGGCGACTAATAGTCGATCGCCATTTTTCCACTGACAATTACCGCCTACTTCCCCCCCCCCCCCTTTTTTTTTTTCTTTCCCCAAGCCTGTTCTGAGTATATACGGAAATCAAAGCAACAAAAGCTACTGTCGTTTCATGATAGCTTTTGCAACATTAGTCCACAATGGAATATTAAAGACTAGCCATCATTGTCTCGGCTACTGCACGCAGCCATCAGGAGAGAAATGTTCAGTCTTTTGCTATGCCATTGTGTTTAATTATTTAAATAAAGCCCGAGGAGATTTGTTATAAGTAAATCTAATTAATGCGTAGCAGGAAAACTGTAATCCAGCATTCAAACAAGGCTTTCTTGAGTAAAGCACAAAGCCTTATCACTCGATTACTCGTATTGTAGGTAAGTATTGGCACACTGTAGATTTATGCAGATTTCAGAGCCTCATTTGGATCAGCAGCCAATGCAATAACACACTGAGTCTTTTTCAGACTGCACTAACATGCAGAACACAAATTCTTTTAAGTAACTGTCACTGCTCAAAGATGAGAGTAGAAAACTGCTTGTGCTTTTTAGCAGTATTTATACAACTAACTATAAACTCTTTCAGACAGCTATCTTTTTTTTTCTTTATGGATGACCGCTTGTATGAATATTGTCTCACCCGCAGAACCAAGCCTAAACCAATGCCTACAAAAAAAAAAAAACTATAATAATGCAAACAAACAAATGTTTCAAGAAGTGTATTAAATTTCATGAAACTAAAATGTATTTGTAAATAACCTGAACACCAGCCTTTATGTTCATGCGTATTCCACAGAACACATAATCTATGATTATGTGCATAATTTATATTATGCATAATTAATTACCCAATTTATATTATCTTGTACAGGTTGGACCATATATATATATAAAAGCACAATAAATCCCTTCAAGTCCTCAAGTGAAGTCACACACAATCCCAGTCCACACCAAAAGTCATCACAGCCTGTGTGTAAATATATTACTGCCACGCGGTTCCCCAAACCAATACAAGTCCATTCTCAGGGGATGTGTTTAGGGTTAAATCTCCCACACAGGAATAAAAGTGAGCTTTTACTTACACTTTCATTTGGCTCTTGTTCCACAGGGTCCCATTCCAACACGGTTCAAACTTTATCTTTTCTCCTTTCTCGCTTGAAACGGCGACGGAAGCAGCAGAGGAGTGTAAAAGTTCTGGGATAGTGTGCGTCTCAGCTCAAAGCCCTGCAGCTTAAACGTTATAGACCATTCTTCCCAAGACCATTTCTTCCCTCTCCGCAGGAAACACAGGATCTGATCCAAGTTCAAAGTCACGTCTGCCGACCTCTCTAAGAAGTTCTTTATTTCTCAAGGAAACCACAAAACCTTTCCCCCTTGCCATGGGTAGGGGAAAAAGAAGAAGAAGAAGAAGAAGAAGAAGAAGAAATTAGAAAGAGCGGCGACGGATTCGGCCTGGGGCAGCAAGTCGTAGTTTTTGTTGCGCTCTTCTCATGGCGGGGAAGATAAAAAAAAAAAAACTGCTGAAAATGGTAAACCACATTTTCCCCAACGTCCACACAGAGGTATTAAAACTCAAACAGGCATGATGACCATCACAAGTTCCCGCAACCATATTGCTTACTGTGCTGAGGAGGCGCATAAAAATGCCAATAAACATGCAGTTTGAGCATGGCAGCACCATTTTACCCACAACAACAAAATGTCTCAGATTTGACATTATCAATATGTTGACGCTTTGTTGGTTACTTTCATTGACCTTGGCGGGTTTCATGGGTGTTTGACCTCCGGCCTGTGAAGACCTAATATGTGGGCCCTTGAACAAACTATATAAAGAACATCTCGATAGATAGATAGATAGATAGATAGATAGATAGATAGATAGATAGATAGATAGATAGATAGATAGATAGATAGAT
>JAPEKO010000028.1:28228792-28239115 GCA_027576075.1 Cathorops hypophthalmus
CGTTTGGAAAACAGTTTTCAAAATGGTGGCACTGACACCTGGCTGACACTTCACGTTTCGAAGTCTCGCACAAGTCTTGTGGTGAAGATCGTGCGGATAAGCGACGCCTGCCATGGACCAAACGAACTAAATTCAACATGGCTAAAAACCGAATAGGCCGATAAGCATAATATTTAATCACGATTAGTTACCAATACGAGTCACGATATAAGGTTACTAAAACCGAAAACATCATTGAATAACACGTTAATTAAGAAATAAAGCAAGTTTAAAAATGATTTCAGTTCTCCTTTAAGACATTTCATCCGAAGCCTTTTTCATATGCACTATCAGTTATTTTATATTTCAGGTGTTTGTTTGAACAAAGGAGGAATTCTCAATGGAATTTGACTGAAGCAAAACACATTTTTGTAAAGCAAATGAGTGCCACAGATCGTGCGCTACGACACTAAATAGCGTACTGAGGGGGGGGTTACTGTGTCAGCCCGTGCCACTTGCTGACCCTGGGATGAGTTTAATTCCCTCGTCATTGCAGGCTGCTCGCTTGCATGTCTATGTTTCTGATTGGATCATGTTAAATCTTCAGGCGCAGGGCAGCGCTCTCACGGCGGCTTCATTCGCGAACACCGTAATACTTGAAATATAAAATAATTGGTAGTGCGTATGAAAAAGGCTTTGGATGAAGTGTCTTAAGTATTGGATGAAATGGTTATTGGACGAAGTGTCCTGATCCCCTCGTCTCCTCTCCGCCCTCTTTCTGAATCACGGACGGAATTCTCAAAAAATCGGAACGCGCCATGGTCACGAGTACTGTTGTGACCACAACCAGATACAGCACGAAGATATGGCAGAGCTTAAAGAACACTTAAAGCAGTGGGAAAACAAAGAGAGTCGCACACGCGTGACTATGTTTTGTATGGAATGTCGCCTGACCCCGCATTTGTATCTCCACCAACATGGCCGACATCCAGGTTTCTATTTTGCTTTGATGTCACTTGCAAGTCAAGGATGGGCCTCTGTTCGCACTTGTTGCAGTTTCCATTTTTGACCACTAGGTGCAATAATAACTTGAGGGAAGCGAAGTGAGGCAGTAATGATATTGCCTCACAATTGTGCAACACCTAGAAAGATGAGCAAATCAATGAAACACTGGCTTAGATCTACCCAATAGCAATAATTTTTAGAATCACCAGTCACTCAAAAGAGACAATCAGTCAATCAATAGAATTTCAAATGTAATGGGTTGTGAATGAAAACTTTATGAAGCTTAACACTGGTAGTTAATTAACAAGTAGTTAAACATTTGGCTGTGTTTGGCTTTCCAAAAGGACCAACAAATTCAAAAGTGAGTGAAGGTTTCAATGTCTATAAACATTTTAATCCTGATTGAGGAAAAAAAAAATTCAGCACATTTCAGATCAATGAACATTTCATTGAAAATAAAATAAAAAAAAAGGCCAGCCCATGTTTTTCCAATCATAATTATGATTTCATGATGTTTTATAAGATCATAGTGGAATAAACAGCTCAGTTCATGTTACATGCTTCTGAAATTAAGACTCTTGAGAGAAAAACATTAACATTCTTTGACATATAATAGCAGCCCCAGGCCTAGTTTAAAAATGTATAGTTTTTCGCAAGAATCAACCGCACTCATTCCTTTTAGCAAAGCTCAAATCACAGCAGCTTAAAGTACTCAGGTTTTGTGAAAAATTTTGTCCTGTCTGGAGATAAAGAGCAGAGCTAGTCTTGGCTATAGTCCCAATATCCTCAGTGTATATCAGAGCTTAAGTTACTTTTAACCAGAGGTGAGATATTGATTGTTCATAACACAGTTTCATCTTAAAATTACTTCCATTCTCTTTATTGAATATTTGCAGCAGTACCGCAATGGAGTCGCAATATATTGGGACAGACTTTCATCATCATATTATCTCTAACATGTGTATACTGTAGCAATACACTTCTCCACCCATGAACAAACTGTTTTTTTTTCCATTCTTTACTTTATAGAAAATATGCATTTTGAAAAATATTTAACATTGTGTCCTCAGATTTAATACAAAATAGTCAAAAATTCATAATGTATAAAAAGCCAGTGAATGTTTTAATAATGCGTGGGCTCTTGATTAACATACAAGTGGACAGAGACCACCGATTTTTTTTTGCATTATTCAATGGTATTTACAGAGCAACAATCATTACACACAGTGCAGATAGCACTGCAGCTCCACAAGCATGGACATGGTGGAAAAAAATTCCAATTTTAAATTAAGTGTGTTTAATGAAAGACAAAAATATTGTGCCCCCCCCAAAAAAAAAAAAAAACACACACACAAACAGAAGTTGTCATATGCACCTTCATAAATTTTGATTATCTTTTTAGCAACAGAATTATGCAAGTTTTTCCTGCAAACACACTTCAAGTGCCATATAATTTTGCATAGTTCACTTCTTAAGCGAGCAGAAATGTGTGTACTGCCTTAAAAAAAAAAAAACAAACAGCAGTTACGCACCCCACCCATAACAGCCTTGGTTGGGTGTGTCCAACACAAGCACTACCTCCGTTTACTGTCGGTTCAGTGATGAGTGTCTTTTGACAGCCAACCTTTGACAATTTGGATAACTGACATTATGTTTCACCTGGCGAATATAAGACACTTTCGGACACGACCTGGATCGCAACGAAAGATACGACGAGGTGCTTCTCCATTGGAATAATTTGCTATTCTCGTTGTCTTAATTTCTCCAAATGATGTAAATTATTTTTCTTATTGCATGTCTCAAGATATTTTACTACTATGGCGATGTCCATGCCAAAACAGTTTTTATAAACTGACCTGAGTGCTGACATACACATGGAGATGATTTCATATAGCATAAGCAAGCAACTTCTGTTCCAAGCATGCAAACAATAAAACAGAGCTGTTTTTGGCCTTTAGCCACACACAATTATCAGACCAATAAAACCCACTTAACACCTACAGTGTCTGTCTGCATTTGACACAGAAATGGAACACTGTCAAAATGTCACTTCTGGACTAGCACACCACTTTAAGACCAAACAAAAACATATGAAAGATCTTGCAAGATGTGTAGATCCTGGGAGTTTTGGAAGCCTAAGACAGCAATGTGTTGATAAATGACTTGATAAAAGCAGGAAAGCAAATAAAATAGAACCACTATCTGAACAGCAATCATCACTAAACCCCGACAGAATTTCAGCTTTCTGGAAACAAGAGTAGGAGTAAATCACCCTTTGAGAGATGACCAAAAGGAAAAAAAAAGTTTTCAAAAAAAAGTAGAGCATAGTATCTGGCACACAGCCTGGAAAGCTTCTCCTTATTGTTCTGCAACTGAGAATAAATGATTGCAAGTCTGTATTAGCAAACTCATATGAAGAGCTTTAGTCAACAGAGACGTGTATAATTTTTTTTGGATTCTTTTTTACATTTTGTTTCCTAGCACAGATTCTCTGCAGATTACATGTCCAGTAAAGCATATTAAAAATATCAGGATGAAAAAAAAAAACCCTGCACACTGCTTCAGGCAGCCACTGCTGAAATTTACCAGCTCAAATTCAAGCATCTGAATCAATGCATCACTCTCAATATTTAATGCAAGTAATATTCATTTCTCTTAAAATGGTATGTAATTTTGAAAACAGAACGCTACTTATCCCATCCTTTAAGGTGCAGGGAATAAGAAGCTTTATACACATTTGCTTGATTCATACTATGTGTAATAGCAGCTCCTTACTAGAGGAGGATCTTTTCTGTGACAGACACCATACTGAATTACTTCTTCAACAGAAAAAAAAAGACGTTTCTTTGTAGTCAGGTGCAACAACACTTTGCATAACTATAACACTTATTTAGCATTCATTAAAAACGTGTGATATATAAAACATTCATAAAGTGTCATTAATATGCCATGTCGGGGAAGGCCTTCCAGAAAATACTCAAAAGTAGAGTTTGGATTTAAAAAATAAAATAAAAATCATCCCATACATGTAGGAGGTGCTTCATGTTTGTCCTGAAACCTTTTTACAAATGAGTTTGTAGTACAACACAACACAAAGATCGTTTTTATAAGAGGGAAAAAAAAGGTTATTGGCATATCATAGTTTGTTTTTTTTTGTGGTGGTGGGGTGTTTTTCTTTTTCATACGCCTGAAGAAATTGCACACCTGAATGGAATACTTTTAGACATTAAATGCCCTGTGCAAACAAACTTTTAACTGTGTAGCTTGCATAACTCATGAGCATACGCTGCAGCATTGTGGTAGACAGCGTGGTAGGCTCTTCCTGTCTTCAGCAGGCCTGATTTTGCCTTGAAGCACATTCAGTAACTGATGAACTGCCAGAGAGGTGTAGGAGTTTGGAGAGTAGGTTAAATTTGGACAGTGCTGCAAAGTCAGAGGAAATTCAGAGAGAGTTTCATTTCCTGCTTGAACTTTGGGTTAAGCTCTTTGAGCAGAGTGTCTATCTGATAAGCTAAATATTTTGGTTTTTGGCGGTCGATGGCGTCACTGTTGTGTTCCTTCAGGAAAAGTTCTCCGGCGAGCTCAAAGTCACACTGCCTGCCAGTCTCAAAGCGTACGCTGACATCGAGGCAGCAATCCTCCTTACACAGCCATGAGTCATACTGCACTTTGGAAAAAAAAACTACATTCGTCTTTTTTTTCAAGTGTTTTCAACACCACTGACACCAAGTCAAGGTATCTGTTCTATGCAGCAAGCACGATCCCGAAACCTGAAGTGAATTTAGTACAGTGGAGTAAAGCAAGTCTAACAGGACTTTTGGGGCACTATTTTGTAGGTGCGGGCGTACAGAGAAAGTTCATGCTACCAGCAAGGTGCATTTTGCAGAAAGCTAAAAATTTGTTACACTACCTCCCCAGAATCAACCCTTGATCTTCATGGTCAGTTTGACATGTTCGTAAAGTTCAAGCCCCTTGAAAGTGACTACCAAGGAAAAATTCCACAACCCCTCAGTACTCCACCATGCATGAATGGTAAGCTACATGTTCTAGATGTTCAGTAGGGACACACTTGCTAACTCAGGCTTATTTGTTGGCTGCTTTGGATTTGCTGTTGCTGCTCATCTTCAGCTGGGTCATCTCCATGTCAGCTGCGTCTGCAGGGAGGCTGCTGCGCATGCGCTCAATAGTCTTCTGGTAGTTGGCCTTCTCCTGCTCCAGCGAGCGGATCATGTGCTTCATCTGGCTCTCGCGTGCCAGGAAGCTCTCTACACTGTTCTCTAGACCCTGGATTTTCACCCGTGCTGCCTGACAAACATACACACAGACACACAGATCTTAGAACTATAGAGTATATGCAAGTTATTATATGCCTCAATGTGCATTTTTGTAGTATCCATCAAAAGGACAGTGTGAGAGACTTTCCTGATGGCCATTAGCTATCACAGGGAGGACAGCATGAAATATCAAGATAAATGATGTATGCTTGATAGATGATTACCGGTACTGAGATTATCAGCCGGCTTTTCTTTTTCAGAAGATAAATCAAGCCTCAATCTGTTAATGGACACTTGCTGGTTCTATTACAGTCTATTACAAATTCTATTACTTACTACAAATTTGATAATTTCTATTACATTCTATTACAAATTCTCACCAATAGCAGACTTTAGGTCTTTACAATTCACTGTCAAAGTATAAAATCCCAGCAGTGCACAAAGTTAAGAAATCTCCAGGTGCTACTCAAAGCTTGGCCAAAGCAATGAAACAAAAATAGACTACCATTTCTGCAAGTCAACATATATCTGCAAGTGTTCTCAAAAGTCTAGTTCAAGAGGAGATTCTCTGGCAGATGCTTTCACACAGATGTTACGAGTTGTATTTTTTTTTTTGGTCATTTCAGAACTCCACGAGTAATGATAATGCTGCCACCTATTGGCATTTATCAAGCACAACCATAGGCTGTGCATTTTTTTTTATACATCCCTAACTTTATTACATATTAAAAACTATATCCCTAAATATATTTGATAAGAACATGATAAGCATTCTGAAGAGTCTAAAAAAAGCCATACCTGCAGTTTCTCTAGCAGATCCATATTTTGCTTCTTGAGCTGGGCATTGGTCTTTTCCAGTTTGTCCAGCCTGTCTGATTCCTCTGAAAGTGGAACGGTGTCCACCATCTCGTCCTGTAGGACGTGGTACTCCACCTCATAGGCGTGCAGTTGCTTCGAGATGTCCATCTCTAAAGCCTGTCGAACAACATTGCACTCCAGCCATTAGTACGGGTCATCCAATGTCCGCAACAATCTAACAGAACTAATATGTAGAAATCCAAACGTGTTTAAGACAACCTGATCCTCATGTGCTATAGGAGTAAGCTAAAACATGATGGAGAATTATGGTTGGTTCATATCATCAGCTCAGGCGTGACTAACATAACATGGGCAGTAAAAATAGGAAATGCCTGTGAATAACTAAAGTGTCCTGTGTAGTTCTCTATTTGTTCTGCAAACAGTCACATGATATTGTATTGCCTTTGTGACTAAACCCCATGGTGACAGGGTGTGGTTTTCTGACTTACTCTCCCACTAAAATGCACAGAAAAGTGCATTTTATTTGTACCTCTGTGATTGTCTCTTCCATTTGGTTCTGTGTGAGGGTGGGTATGGTGGTCTTAAGGTAGTCTACAATGCTCTCAAAGCTGTCACACTCCAGTATCTCTCCCTCATGGCTGCTCAGCAAACACAGTGCCACCTTAAAAATCACCTCTGTGCCCTGGACAAACAGCAGGTCTGCCAAACACAATGCACGTACATTCATAAAATGTGCAGAAAGAAATAAACAAGTGACTATAAATAAAATAAAACAAAACTAGCACCCTAGTCTCTACAACTCTGTCTCGTGGTCTAAGAACTGCCCCGGAGTTAAACAGCACCATACAAACAACAGTCGAGAACAGACTCATACCAAAGATGCGGGAGACGAAACCAAGTGGGAACTGAGAGGCGAAAAGTGTGAGGAACCAAGGCGCAGCATACAGGCTAGGGCTGATCTCATGCTCCTCCAGGTGCGAATACAGACCACGGTGGTAGTCATGCAGCAGCCGGGACAACTGGTACATCTGAATCTACACGGACACAAAAGAGGGAGGGTCAGGAGGGTGAACTCTGATCAGGCAGAGGCACTGAGAGCTGCTTGTAGCTGTTGAATCTTCCTCTAGTTTGAAGGATTAAACATTAGCACAGCTGATGATGAATAATCAGAGAGCAGGTAGGAGGTGGGGTTGAATGAACAACCGTTTGAAAGTTGAGAAGACACAGCTGAGAAGGAGGTTTGGTGTACCTTAATGGATTACCCAGAACAGACAAATGTTTATGAGGAAATTTTTATAGAGCATTTAAAAGCTGTTTACTATAGCACACCCTCACAATAGAACACTTACTACAGTCCTCATATCATTTCTGCATTTTAGAGTTCTAATGGTTCAACTGCAGTAAATCAGTAACTCATTTCCTGTACTACTGTTTCCGCTGAATCTTAAAAAAAAACTGTCCGGCTGCATTCTTCATGCACATGGCAAACAAATTAGGGCCTACATATATACTATAAGCAGAAAAGGTGTGGCATTAAGGACTAAAGCAAGTTCAGTGCTCTGACCTGCAGGGAGATCATATCAGGCCGGTACTGGCGCCGGAGCCCTAAATCGTACATTAGAAACTTCAGCATGTCGAAGGCCTGCTCCTCGCTCATGTGTAGCAGCAGCACTCCAGCCACGAAGCTGATGCCCTGGCAGTAGCCCACCTCTGTGTCCAGTAGAGAGTAGGCCTTCAGCAGGTTATACAGACACAGCTGGCCTGCACCCAGCTGTGCACTGAAGTACTGGTGTGTGGGGAATGTGCGACCTGCAGGACAGAGGAAAATAACCATGTCACTGCAGACGCAAGTCTAAGTGGACAAGCCAGGCATTTATTTTGGCTTCATTATCCGCACTAAAGAGAAACATCGATTCATTGATTCCATCTTAGGGAAAGCATGCACATGATAGTCTTGTAATTGTTTTTACTCATGCGATTTTAGAGAAGCAGTTTAGAAGCACTGAAGATTACACAATTTCCACCTTTACCACAAATACAGTACTGATGTCCACTGAAGTGACGAGACTAATGTAGCTATGAAGAACAGGAAACTACAAGTTTACCTGTCTACAAGTTTAACTGTCTAAATCCCACTCAATAATAGTAATATTTGTATAAAGGCAGCTTCATAAAGTGGTATTTACATTAAAAAATTTTTTATTACAATATCCAGAGTTGGTTTAATGGCATATAGTCATTTTTATAGATGTGGAAACATCTAGAAGCAGGTAATGCAGTGTCAGAAACCATATAAGCAAGTCTCTTTGAGATACTGAACAACTTCACCAGGGCTGAGACAAGCATGTGGTGATTTAGCAATGCGGTTTGCATTAATACTGCAAGCTTCACTTAAATGTTAGCTATTATAAGCCTGAAGTCCAATGCAAAACAAAAGAAATGTGTCATTAGCTAACTGACGGCATTTAAGGTACGGATGAAACTGAGTAAACTTCATTTTTGGAGTAATATACTGCCAATATGATTTGTAATTTGATTAATTTTCTTAACCCTCTGTGGTCTGAGGGTATTTTCTGGCACTAATGATTTTGGCATGCTCTAATGTTGCTGTCAGTTTCAACAAATCTAAGCAGTATTTCCAGTCATATGACTTTTTTCTATTCAGCACAAGTTCAGCTCCAATAATATCTATATAGTATACACATCATTATTGTGCTATAAAAAAAACAGGTAAATGAAAATGTTATAAAAAGAAGCTTTAAAACTGTATTGGAATGTGTGAAAAACATTACCTTACCCATCGTGACAAACCGTTTTGATCACTTGACCTGATGGGAGAAAGAGTTAGCAGTGGGGAGGGGTATTCTCTCTTCTCATTAAATGGAATTTTTTACTCTTCTCATTGAATCCCACTCCCACTGCCAACCCTTTATCCCAAAACAATAGGACATACATTTTTTGATGGCCAGTTAATTGTCCAAATCAGTGGAGCAGATTTAAATTTTTGTGTTCAATGCATTCCTAAGACTGAATAGAATCACCTCAAGTGATCAAAATGGTTTGACAGAATGGATAAGGTCATGGTTTTTTTCACACATTCCAACACGGTTCTAAAACTGATTTTTACAACAGCTTGAGTTATCTGGGTTTTTTTTTTTTTAAGTACAATCATGACATACATAATACATATATATTATTGTAGCTGAACTTGTGCTGAATACAAAAAAGTCATATGACTTTGAAAATACTGCTTAGATTTATTGAAATTGACAACAAAATCAGGGCATGCCAAAATCATTAGCATGGAAGAAAATACCGTCAGACCCCAGAGGGTTCAGCTACTCTCTAACTTTCTAACAAAATTCATTGGGGAAAATGCAGTCCAGCCTAAAGCTGTCTATAACCATGACACACAGTTGATGTAGATGTGACATGTGGAACTGAGAGACAGGATGTAAGAACGTGTTTTATTGTGAGCAATCCAGAAATCATAGTCAGCATAGATAACGCTGGTCAAAGCACAAACAGGCAGGCTTAACATGGGATCATCCATAATCAACACACAAACAGACAAGGGTCAGAACCATAAAACGTGGACCTCAGATGGCTCAGATGTCACAGCAGAAAAAAACATGATCACACTTCACAATAGCTAAACAAACAAAAACACGTGGCGAATCACAATCAGCGCTCACTGCGCTCTGTTCAGAGGGGAATTCATGACAGTCATGACTTGATCAAGTGGTTGCACAACTACTTTACATTCCACAGCCAAGTTTGGTTTGTAATGAGGTGACTCTCAAATTGTGAGAAATGTTATTGCACTGTCAGATCATCAAACCAGAGGCAAGCACTTACACGCTCTGTACAGAGATCATTCGAGTGAAGAGACAATTATGAGGCATGTGTTTATATAATAATGCAAGGGACTTTTAGCTCAGAAAAGAGACTGATGTGGATGATGCTGGTAATTATAAGGACTCATTCCCGAATGTAAACTTAGAATTCTTCAAGGCTTGTTAGTAGTGATGTGTACTTGAGACCGATCTTGGTCTCAAGACCACTTTTTGAAGGTTTGGTCTCATCTCGGAATCGATCGCATTTTTACTTGGTCTCAGACATACAGTAGTAGACTCTGGATTTTATTTTAAGACCCATCAAGACGGCGGACCCGTAGTCAGCTGGGATAGGCTCCAGCTTGCCTGCGATCCTGTAGAACAGGATAAAGCGGCTAGAGATAATGAGA
>JAPEKO010000028.1:28504357-28515321 GCA_027576075.1 Cathorops hypophthalmus
CAATAAACCTCATTTCTGTTGATACAAGAATTGACTATTAATGTTCATTATTATGAGCCGTTATTTTTTCCACAACACCCCCTTCCTCTTGTTCCTCCCCTCCCCACACCACCGAAGTGGGGGCCAATTAGACCAACATTAGACCAGCGGTATCTACACTTTGACCTAAGTAATGAAGTTGGGTACTTTGTCCACCTCTGGCCTTAATTAGCTCAAGGTTAGATTATAAAAGTATTGCATATGGATCAGCAGCAAAATCTGTGATAGCCGAGCTAGATATTATGCAAGCTCAGGCTCTAAGGTGTGTCTAGGAGCAGTTAGAACCTCTCTGGTGTGTGCACTCGAAGTTGAAGCAGGTGAAATGCCTTTATTGTTATGTCAGAAACAGTTCGTGGTCAACTACTGGATCAATCTAAGGGGATGTGATGATAGCCGTCCCACAAAAAAGGTTCACCAATCATGCTGGGAGAAAGAGAGGATAAAAAAAAAAAGTGAGCTTTGGCTAGACAGGGGATCAAATAGCTGAACATTTGGGAGTATATGACAGAGCTTTGCTCAGCTGTGGTGTGACCTGTTAGACCTGTTTGGTTGTTAGATAATCCATGTGTGGTTATGGAATTGTGGCAGCAGGGGTGTAGTCAAGCGAGTTTGTGAATGGAGAGCGAGGCCAGGGAAGGTGAGTGACAAAGTGGGAGCACCTGTTGTTAATTAATGTGCTCTGTGTTTGTGTGCAGTGAGAAGGAGGAAATAAAAGGGGAGAGCAAAAAAGTGTGAGGATCTCTTCCCCTAACTGACATCTATGCTGTAGCACAGATTGTATTTGCGAAACTGCTGAAAAGTATGTTTCAGTTGATTTTTGTGATTTTGAAATAAAGCATGTGACTGTAATACCACCTGCCTGTTCCAGTGTCCACGGCATTAGGGAAAATCCGTACACTGGTGCTGAAACCTGGGATGCAGGAAAAAGAACCATTGCTATGGAGTCCTCACCATTCAGTGAGCTGATCCGTGCCCTTGCTGCCACCTGGCAGAACCAGCACCAGGCAATGAGAACTGAGCAGGAGTGGCATTTTGAGGCGTTGCTTTGGGCCCAACAGGATGGCTGCCAGGTGCTCCTGCATCTCATTAACCCCACAGATGCACCAGCTACAGAGCGGGATTCCCACACATTACCCTCACCAAGATGGGGCCACATGATGATCCTGAGGCGTTTCTGGATCTCTTTGAGCGGTCCGTGGAGGCTTGGGCGTGGCCAGATAAGCAGCGAGTGGCCCACCTGTTATCACTATTGACCGGTGAAGTACAACTCGCCGCCCAGTAACTGCCTACGAAGAACTGGCTGGGGTACGCTGACATGAAGCAAGTGATCCTCCAGCAAGTCGGCCACTCCCCAGAGCAACATCAGCAGCGCTTCCAGGACCTCATGCTGGAGGAGGTTGGCCGACCTTTCGCCTACAGTCAGCAGCTGCGGGACGCCCGTCAGTGGTGGCTGAGAGTGGAGAAACGTGACGTCAAAGAAATCATTAACGTGGTGGTGCTGGAGCAATTCATCACTCCGCTGCCAAGGGGGGGACGGTGGAATGGGTCCAGTGCCACCGCCCAGCATCGCTGGATCAGGCCATTGAGCTAGTGGAGGATCATTTAGCAGCAGTTCCAGTGGCAGGCAGACATCCAACTTCTCCCTCTCTCTCCCATTCTGTGCCCCCTTCCTCTTGTTCCTCCCCTCTCCCCTGTCCCCTCCCCACACCACAGAAGTGGGGGCCAATTCCCCCACAGCCATCTCCCCGAGCCCATGGTTCCCCTTCCCCCTCCTCCCTGTGTTTTTCTGCATCTTCCCCTCAGGTGAGTGCTCTGCGCCCCAGCAGTGCAGAGATGAGTCCTGGGCCAATGTGCTGGGTCTGTGGGGAGCTGGGGTACTTCCAGGACCAGTGCCAGGTGATGGAAGTTGGGGCAGTGGTCCAGGTCCCCAACGCGCCAGAAGCCGCCCCCGATCGAGCTGGAACGTACTGCATACCAGTGAGTGTTCAAGGGGGTACCCATCAGGCTTTGGTGGATTTGGATTGTAATCAGACCTCCATTCATCAAAGCCTGATTCAGTGCGGGGCACAGGGGAATGCATGTGTGGTGAAGATCAAGTGTGTGCATGGTGATATTCACAAATATCCGCTAATGCCTATCAGTATTTGTTTCTGGGGAGAAAAGCATACTGTAGAGGACTCGGTTAGTCCAAGCCTTGCCTGTCTGCTGATCCTGAGTACCAATTGGCCAGGGTTTAAAGTATTAAGGAAACATAGTGGGTGGGTCCTGCAGTAGCACGTCATGGAGGAATCATGTTGCAACATTGGCTGGAGAGGCGGTCTCGGGCTCATCTGGGTCATCTCTGCATCATGAGAATACAGAGAGGGGAGAAAGCCCTCCTCCCTCTCTGGGGAATCCCTTAGAGGACTTCCCATTGGAGCAGGTGCGTGACGAGTCTCTGCAGTACGCTTTTGACCAAGTGAAAGTAATTGATGGTCAAATCCTCCAGCCTAACATTGCGCTTTCCTTCCCATATTTTTCTGTTATTAAAGATAGGCTGTATCGAGTGACACAGGACACTCAAACCAAAGATAACAGTTGTTGGTCCCGAAGAGCCAGAGGGAACTTTTATTCCATGCAACTCATAATCCTATTGTAGTGGCAGCTCCTTCTGACTCTGCATGCCACCGGAGGAGCGGGTGAATAAGCAACCAGTCTGACGCGACAAAATCTTCCAACACAGGATCTTCGTTTAAAAAGTTTACTGACAAAACATACAAAAACAAGGAATTCGCTGTCTATTTCTTAAGTGGTGAAGCTTAACTGGTCGGTGGTTCTTTCTTAATCTTTAAATGTCCGTGCGCCGGTCAGAAAACTGTATCACCACCACCCGACCTTCTGAAAAACAAATGAGACGTGTCACAAGTTATATACTACTGCATCTCGCGCACATTACGTATTAGTGACGAAACGCTCTCTTATCCAATAATGAATTAACTAACATTTCTTCCTTCATGAATTTACACATTGTGCATCAAAATAATATTCTAAGAAAATAACAATAATACTATGTATATGTAAATAATTATTATTAATTCAAAAATAAATGCTTTTCTCAATATGGCTCTTACATTTCCGGCCCCTAATTGTTTATGCTATGGGCTGAACAATTACCAACTTTAAATTACACAAGAGCCATCAAATATGAAATATGAGCTTAATCTTAAGTGTTTCAACTAAGAGTTCTTGATCATGAACTTAAACTATCAATTCAAATGATTAACTCAGTCCAGTATAAAGAGTCCTTGAAATCTTCATGTCGACTCTAGTAATAAGCACAGCTTACTCACTGGTCTGTCCAGCTGACTGGTTTTCGTCTGCACAACAGCTCGCCTTACCACACCTTTCGCATCAGGCAAGGTCTTGAAGACTCGGCCCATTACCCAGGAGTTGCGCGGTGCAGTTTCGTCCACTATCAAGACGACATCTCTCTCTTGAAAGTTCCTCTTGGGTCTTGACCACCTTTGCCGATGCTGGAGCGACAGTAGGTACTCTTTGACCCACCTGGTCCAAAACAGGTCATCCCGGGAGAAGATTCCAGGAGGAATGCTGGGTTGTGCTCTCAGAAGTAGTAAGTGATTCGGTGTCAAGACGTCGAGATCACTGGGGTCGTCTGATGCCAGGGTGAGAGGCCTGTTGTTCATGATAGACTCCACTTCACACATGACTGTAAGCAGACTCTCATCATCCAGTGACTGTTGTCTGACAATGGAGTTCAGGATTTTGCGTACTGTGCGTATCTGTCTTTCCCACACACCACCGTGATGGGAGGCTGCGGGGGCATTGAAGATCCAGTTGACTCCTTTCTCCATCATTGCATCAGCAATTCGCCTTTGGTTCAAGTCTTGGAGAGCTTCACGTAGCTCTCTCTCAGCAGCTATGAAATTGGTCCCATTGTCTGACCGCATGATCTTGGGCTGACCTCTTCTGCATGTAAAGCGGCGGAGCGCATTGACGCAAGAGTCTGTGTCCAGACTATGGGCAATCTCGATGTGGACAGCCCTTGTGGTGAGGCAGGTAAAGAGTACGCCGTACCTCTTCACATGGCTTCATCCCCTCTTGACCTCGAAAGGCCCAAAAAAGTCCACTCCTACGTTCGTAAACGGAGGCTGATCTGGTGTGATTCGATCTAATGGCAGATCTGCCATTTTCTGCTCTCCTGGTCTACTGTTGAGCCTTCTGCAGACAGTGCATCTTGAGATTATGCCTCTGATTGCTGAACTCACTTGAGGTATCCAATACCTGGTGCGCAGCTTGGCCAGCATGTAGTTACGTCCGCAATGTCCAATTTCTTTGTGGACATGTTGCAAGATGAGAGCAGTGATCGGGGAACTCTTGCAGAGAATTGCGGGGTGCTTTGTCTCTTCTGGCATTGACAGTTTGGAGAGACGTCCGCCTACTCGCACCATGCCATCTTTCAGGAAGGGATCCAACTTGTATATTGGACTACTCTTTCTCACGTGTCCACTTGTTCGTAGAGCTACAATTTCTTCTGGGTAAGTTTGTTGCTGACTAACCCTAAACTAGCTAACTAACATCAGCTCGTTCTCAGCCTCTTCCAGGTCTTCTGTGGTGAGCGAAGTTGGCTGAAGTGTCCGCTTAAACTTTCTCATGTGCTCTGTAGCCAGCTGCTCTTGTTGGTTTGGCTGACTGTCTGATTTTGTCCATGAAGACCTTTCTCTCTGTTCGGCTTGAAAACCCATGCCACTGCCCTTCTCAGCTTTGTCCAATCAGAGTAGTACTCAATAAGCTTACTGAAAGCCAACGCCTTCTCCTGTCCATCTTCTTCAACCTTCACAGCACAGGACTTGACCTCAGGGTCATCTTGGGGTTGGTCTTTCATGAAAGGCAATTCAGGCCAATCTTCCTGAGACTTCAGAAGGAAACTTGGGCCTTGCAACCAAGTTTTGCTTTCAATGAAATCCCTCACTTTCATTCCCCTTGACACCTGGTCTGCTGGGTTGTCTCCAGACTTCACATAATGCCACTGGGATGCATGGCTATGCTCTCTTATCACTGTGACCCTGTTTGCGACAAACATCTTGAAGCGACTGTGTTCGTTCTCAATGTATCTCAAAACTGTGGTGCTGTCGGTCCAAAAGATGGAATCTTGGAGTGGCACCTGCAGTTCGCGTCGCAACATCTGGTCCATCTTCACCGCCACCACTGCAGCCGTCAGTTCCAGCCGTGGGATTGTCACACGTTTCAAAGGGGCTACCCTTGCTTTTCCCATCAAAAGAGCGCAACACTTCTCCCCAGCTTGGTTTGACATGAGCAGGTAGGTAGCGGTGCCGTAGCCAGTCTCCGATGCATCAGCAAAATGATGTAATTGTGCTGCCTGCACAGGTCCAAACGCTGCTGGCTTCACACATCATCTTACTGTGAATCCTTCCAACAGATTCATCTCTGCCAACCATTCTTGCCATCTGTGTGTATGACAGTCCTTGATTTCTTGATCCCAGCCACACTTTTCCTCACACAGGGTCCTTAGGATTTGCTTCGTGGGCAGGATAACTGGCGCCAAGAACCCTAGGGGGTCGTACAATGCACTGACTACAGCCAGAATTCCGCGCCTTGTTATAGGCCTGTTGGGAACATTCAGTTCGAACTTGAAACTGTCTGAGATTGTGCACCATTGGACACCCAAGGCGCGCTCCATGGGAGGAATGTTGTGGCTTAAGTCCAAGTCTTTCGTACCAGTTGCACGATCTTCTTCGGGGATGGTCAACAGAACAGCCTTACTGGAACTGACCCATTTCGTCAACTGAAAGCCACCCAAGGCGCACAGTGCTCTTAGATCCTTCAAGAGCTGAATTGCTTGAGCATCCGTGGGGACTGACTTCAAGCAGTCATCGACGTAAAAGTTGCAGAGAACTGTCAGCTGCTTCTGGGCTTGCTGTTCCTCGGTTGTCCTCGGCCGTTTTCCTCAAGGCGTAAGATGAGCAACTGGGTGAAGACGTAGCACCGAAAAGGTGAACGGTCATTCTGAATTCTTCCATGTCTTCACTCAGGTTGCCCTCCGGCCACCACAGGAAACGTAGAAGATCGGCATCCTCCTCAGGAACTTTAACCTGATAGAACATGGCCTTGACATCTGCCATCAATGCAACGGGTTCTTGCCTGAATCTGACTAGAACGCCAATCAGTGTATTGGTAAGATTCGGGCCTTGCAGCAACTGCTCATTAAGAGACACTCCTCTGTACGTTGCTGTACAATCGAAGACCACATGGATCTTGTTCTTCTTGGGGTGGTACACCCCATGGTGGGGAATGTACCACACCCTGCCATCACGCTGCAGCTGCTCCTTGGGGACCTTGACCGCATATCCACAGTCAATGACATCTTTCATGAATGTCTTGTAGTCCTCATGGAAGCTTGCATGACCTTTCAACTTCCTTTTCAGGCTGTTGGCACGCTGTTCTGCAATACAGCGATTGTTTGGCATTTTGATGGCCTCATCTTTCAATGGCAAGCTCACACAGTAATGCCCATCCACCAGTCTAGCAGAGCTGCTCACCAGAGACATGAACTTGTGGTCTTCCTGTGACATTTCTTCTTTCTCCTCACAGTCACGCTCTGGGAAATCCGCATTGTACTGTTGTCTCAGCAACTGTTCTATTTCCACTACTGACAGATGATTAACTGTGTGGCTCTCATCAGTGTCATTCTCCATCTTCAGACTTCGTAGAGGTCCATTTACCACCCATCCTAAGGCAGTTCGTACCGCATAGGGACCATCTCCTTCGCTATGAATCACCTGCCGTGGCTCCATGGCCTTCGGGACGTTGGTGCCTATGAGCAGGCTGACCTCAGCATTGATCTGAGGCAGAGACACATCTTTTAGGTAAGGCCAACACGCAATGTCTTCCTGCTTAGGTATGTTCTCCTTCTGAACTGGAATGAAGTCATGGGTGAATACCCTGGGCAGGTCTATGTAAACATCTTCCTCCACACCGCACACTTCCAAGTCTGACAAGACAAACGTGTTCAGGACTTTACTGTCATCTGCCCTGCTACAGCCCATGGTGTTGAGACGGATTTGCGTTCGTCTGACCCTGAGCTTCAGCTTTCGTCGCAGGTCTTCAGTGCAAAAGCTTGCGGTGCTGCCAGGGTCCATGAATGCATATGTTTTCACATATCTATCACTCTTCTTTGATTTGACCTTGACAGGCAAAACGGCTAATGCACATTTCCTTCCGGCCCCAATATAGGCACAAGCTTCATCAGACATGCATGCACTGGAGATTTCCTCGCTCTCAGAGCTGTCTTCTTTCTTTCTTTCAGTAGGCGTGCCTTCTTTCTTTTCCATGTGCAACAGGTCTGGATGTCTTAGTGAACAGATTTGACACTTCCCTTTCTTTTTGCACTCTTTGCTGAGGTGTCCTGGGAAAAGACATCCGAAGCACAGGCCTTTGGACTTAAGAAAATCCAATCTTTTCTGAAGTGGTTGTTCTCTAATTTTTCTGCACTGTTAGTGTGTTTGGTTTGGCAGTAGACACAAGGCTTCTGCAGAGCTACATTAGCAGCTTTCTTAGCTGTCGCATTTTGTTCTTTTTCTTCTTGTGGAGCTTCGACTCCTGTAGCAAAACTGCTCTTTCCCTTCGGACTATTTTTCTTGAGCTGATAGTCCTTTTTGTTTCTTCCTTCCTTTGTTGCATGAGGCTCTGACACACTTCCGAATAGGGGGTTTGTGACGATCTTCGCCTGGCGATCAATGAACTCAACCAGGGCTGAAAATCCTGCACGTCCTCTCCCCTTCTCTTCAATTTCAAAAGCAGTCACCCTCCACTTCTCACGCATTTTATAAGGAAGCTTAGAAAGAACAGCTCGCATATTAGTGGGGTTGTCCATTTCCTCCATGAACTCCAAGTCTCCCATTGTGTTCTTACAGCCAGTCAGGAATAGCGCGTAAGCATTGAGCACTTTACCATCTTCTTGCTTGATGCTAGGCCAATTCAATGCTTTCTCCATGTAAGCGTTAGCTATCTTTAGCTCATTGCCGTAGTGTTTTTTCAGCAGCCTTCTGGCTTCCTTGTAGCCTTTTTCAGCTGGCATATGCTCACAGCTACGGATTAGCTCCTGCGCTTCCCCACTGGTATACTGCTCCAGGTAGTAGAACAAATCTTGATAGGTGTCAGCTTTGCTCTCAACAGCGTGTTCAAACGACCTAATGAACGACTTGTAAGTGAGCGGGTCACCTTTAAACACCGGAACATCTTTACGTGGTAAGCTTGACAGGTTATGCTGTTTAACGAGCATCTCTGTGATGACACTTTGTCTCTGTAGCACCTGTTGGAGGTCTTTGTCGTCATTCATTTGTCTTGCAGCTTGTCTTTGGTTGCTACCAACTAGCTGATGTACTCCAAGACCAGAGCTCTGTGCTACTCTTCCAACTGAATGAGGTAGACTATAATCCTTTTCCTCCTCCTTCACTTTGTGTCTAGAGGATGCTCTGGAGACATAGCTGTTCATCCCATCTTCATATGACTGTAACATTTTCAATTTCGCTGTTGACTCTGCAAGCTTTCTAGCCATTTCCAACTTCTCTTTTCTAGCCTTTAGCCGTGCTTCTTCAAGCTCCAAAGCTTGTATTTCTTCCATTGCTGCTGCTCTTTCTAAAAGAGCTGCATGCTGTGCTTGCTCTTTGGCGCGCACAGCTGTCACTGAGCTCCCTGAGGATCTTCTTGACACATTTGAGGCTGCTCCATCTTTAACTTTACGTCTGCAATCCCATAGATTGACTTGTGAAACACTATCGTTCACATCTATGTCATCTTGCAGTGAAACATCTGAAGGTGCTACTGGAACACTTTCTATTTTTTCACGCTGGCGACTGACCCATTCCAAAGATTTTTCCATATATTCTTTTACAGCAGTTTTAACTCAGTTAAAAGTTTAATAAGTTAAAACTTATTACTGAATGATTCCTGATCCACTTTCCTTGATTCCTCATCCATTAAAGGAATTATGGCATCATTAATCTCTTCTATTTCTTTATGTATGTTGCACACATCACTTTGCAAAAGATCCTGAATTCTGTATACATCTTCATTATTTTGCATGAGCTCATCTATTTCATTCATTTTAGTTGTGAGCTTGCTGAATTTTCCCTTTCTAGTTCCAATCAGTCTATGCAGTTTCTCTTGTAATGCCTTTTCAGTGGACTTTGGTGCCCTTTTGGCACCACCATCGGCAGGCGTCTGCTCATTCTGTGGGTCATCAGCCATCTTCATTAATTAGAGCACAGTTCACTAGCAAATGTCCAAACAGTCGAACTTTTTCAACATCAAATGCTAATGTCCTTCAAATTCTTCAAAGTGCAGTAATTATCTTAGCTGTAGATGGTTTCAAACGTCCGTGAATGAACGAGGACGAGACATCACGTTCTTACTGCGTGACTTCAGTTCGCTAGAGCAAGTGACTCAGCATTTAGCAATAGCAGTTAAGCTAGGCAGCATTAGCAGGCTAACATAGGCAATTTCAATGGACGAACTAGCCTTAGCCACAGCTCACCTCTTCAAACTTTTCTTCTCAACTTTCTTTCTCCTTCCAAAGGCTCCGTTTGGCATCTCTCTTCCCAATGAAGCCTTTCTGGTGTTCCAGTTAAGTTCTCTGGCTTTCTTTCGAAGTCCTCTGACCCTCTGTGGACGTTTTCCTGGCTTCCAGGCGAAGTTTTCTGACTTTATGTAGTGGCAGCTCCTTCTGACTCTGCATGCCACCGGAGGAGCGGGTGAATAAGCAACCAGTCTGACGCGACAAAATCTTCCAACACAGGATCTTCGTTTAAAAAGTTTACTGACAAAACATACAAAAACAAGGAATTCGCTGTCTATTTCTTAAGTGGTGAAGCTTAACTGGTCGGTGGTTCTTTCTTAATCTTTAAATGTCCGTGCGCCGGTCAGAAAACTGTATCACCACCACCCGACCTTCTGAAAAACAAATGAGACGTGTCACAAGTTATATACTACTGCATCTCGCGCACATTACGTATTAGTGACGAAACGCTCTCTTATCCAATAATGAATTAACTAACATTTCTTCCTTCATGAATTTACACATTGTGCATCAAAATAATATTCTAAGAAAATAATAATACTATGTATATGTAAATAATTATTATTCATTCAAAAATAAATGCTTTTCTCAATATGGCTCTTACACCTATGGTTGGGTATTTAGGGCAGGATAAAACATTGAATCATCTCATGGCCTAGTTCTCTTGGCCAGGGATTCATGCTGAAGTCCACAGGTGGTGTGTGGCATGTCACGAATGCCAGCTGGTAAATCTAGCGGCCATGTCAAAAGCACCATTGCACCCATTGCCATTAATTGAGTTCCCCTTTGAAATAATTGGCTTGGATCTCATCGGGACATTAGATCAATCTTCATGCGGGTATCACTTTACATATTAGTCATTCTGGATTATGCAATGTGATACCCCAATGCAGTGCCTCTCTGCAACATCTCAGCATGCAGTGTTGCAGAGGCACTCTTCCGTGTTATCTCCTGAGTCAGGATTCCAAAATAAATCCTGACTGATCAAGTCATGCACTATGTCATGCACACTGTCATGCACACTGCGTGAATTATACTAATTATTGGGGGGGTTAAATCAATTTGTACTAGTGTTTATCATCTGCAAACGGATGGGCTGGTCGAACAATTTAACCAAACACTTAAGAATATGATTCATAAGTTCATTCACAGGGGTGCTAAAAATTGGGTCAGGTGGCTCAACCCTCTGTTTGCAGTGTGCAAGGTCCCACAAGCCTCCACCAGGTTTTCCCCATTTGAATTGTCATATGGGTTGTTGTGGAAAAAAGGCTAACAATAATGAACATTAATAGTCAATTCTTGTATCAACAGAAATGAGGTTTATTGAAAT
>JAPEKO010000028.1:29263537-29274832 GCA_027576075.1 Cathorops hypophthalmus
ATGATATATAAAAGCTTGCATTTTGATAACGCAGATCATCTGCCCCGCCTATTTTCCAGACCACGAGCCGCTACTGTACATAACACACGATTAATGTTGTAAGCATGACCAGTACTGGTACATTTTAAGGAGTCGCCTCCATGAGTGAGTGGATGACAAAGCTCTCTGGAAAAAGTAGTAGTAATAATCAGTTCAATTTATATAGTGTCATTCTCACACCCAAGGTTGCTTTACAATTGGGGGGGTTGTCGTCCACCAAAAGAGGGTCAGGATATAATTCCAATAATGTAGCTACCACAGTCCCACCAGGCGCACAAAGATAAATCCCACACAGCCACCGCAACACCACTGAGCAAAATTGCTCGGAACACCGTGCCATGGATCCACAAAGCGAGCACAGAAGCACTGCCACACAGAGCGCCAGTATCTCCCAAACCACCTGCACAGCCACTGCGACACCACCGGGCAACATCACTCCGAGCACCGCACCAAGCACAAAAGCACCGCCGCACAGAGTGCTAGACAGCCCCGATGTTAAAAAGAGCAATGAGCTCACTGCAGTCCATAACAAGGTGCACAGGCATCACCCACAGCACACCAAGGCCTGAAGGGAACTGACGCCAAAACTGAGTCCAGAGCTAGCTACACCACAACTGGTGGACAAAACACTCAAAAAAACAAACCTCAAACTACACAAACGCAAAGGGGAAAAAATTAAAAGCTCCGGTGAGAAGCAGCACCTAAATGCACATAGCATACTCTCAACCGGAAATGGAAAAGTAGTTGAATATGTGTGTGTGTGTGTGTGTGTGTGTGTGTGTGTGTGTGACTAGATTATAAGTGCACAAATTCCTGCAGGATATACTGGATATACACATGACAAATTTATTGATGAACTAGAGTTACCCCAATAGCCTGAATAGTGCTCTTAATACCATCCCCTGGCTGGTTTGCTTACCTTTCTTTAGCACATCTGCTTCCATGTTTTACTATGACCATCCTGCTTTTAGTGTGAAGTGCTCAAGTGACGCATCTGTCTTAGCTCCTTTTAATTTGGACTTAGGGTTTGAATTCCAGCAGCACCATAAGCATTTATAGTCTGGGACTAAAGCAAGCACAACTGGTTCTACTCTGTATGAGAAAAGATGGCCTACTCAAACTGTTTGGCTGAAAATTCCCATGTTCATACGTTTTCCCATATTGGTGGCTATTTTGTAGTAGTAGACTTTACCTTGGCCATTCTCCCATGATGCCTCTCAAGAACAAGGTATTGTTGCCTGCAGAAGTGTTGCTCACTGGATTTTTTTTTTTTGTAAATACGCCATTAGACATTAGAGACTGGCATGTGTCTGAGAAAATCCCAGATCATCAGCTCACCCACATCATTGAGTATTTCTGAAATACTCAAACCAGGTCATAGCCATAATCGAAGGCACCGAGATCACATTTTTCTTCATTCTCGTGTTTGATGTCAGCATTGCCTGAAGCTCTTGACATGTATATACACGAGTTCATGCATTGTGCAGCTGTCACATGATTGGCTGATTTAGAGAACTGCATGAATGTGCGGGTGTTCCTATTAAACCCTGGATAAAGTACATGGATATGTGCTGAAAAATGGGCTGGTGCCACTTGTGAATGACCCAATATTGTGTTAAATATTTCTCTGTTCTCACGCATACAACCAAGGTTTGTACTCAAGTCCATTTGGGCTTGCATTTTGATTGACACTTAAGAAGTATTTTGAGATGGAGATCCATTCATAAATACTGTAGCTGTAACAACTTTGAGGGTGGGAAATGAGGAGCTGGAGCCAGATGCTGCAATTCAAGGTGTGCTCTTTTTTTATTTTTAACCACACTTTTCAGTGACCATTAAACTGTATACACGCGCGTGCACACACAGGCACCACACTATTTATTGGCTATTGGTTATTAGCCAGTAATTAGACACCGGTGCATCTAGTCACACGTTACCTACTGGTTCAAGCTGACCCCTCACCATTCACAGCTGACGCTCGACCACACCCTTGCTGCCATAATAGCCTAACGCGTCCCTTAAGTTTTATGAATCTAGTGGAACTAGTTTTTTTTTTTTTGCCTAAACTGAATAATTTTTCAACTTAAGTTGAGGTTTTCTGAATAGGCTGTTTAACATGAAAATAATGGGACGGGTATGAATTTGCGTTGCCAAGTCAGTGTTCTGATCTCAGTCCTGTTAAAGTTATGTGATGTGATATGAAGGACTGTTCTGTCACAGCGTTCCAACATTAACTTGAATGGAAACTTTTTTTTGTGTGTTTTGTTGTTTTTTGGGGGTTTTTTAAACAGTAACTTTATTTAAACTACCAGTATAGTATTACAAAGTGTGTTTATTTCTTAAAGAAGGCTGCTTTATTATGACTTTGATCAGATCACACTTTAGGAACCGTTCACACAGAAATACAGATCATTTCAAAAGGGAAATTTCTTCCCAATTATAAATGAGAGGTTGCACCTTTTTATTCTTGCACTTGAGATCCTCTTCAGGTTCTTAACCAGGAAAAGCGTGTCTGTCCTCTTCACTTGAGCATCATGTATGAGATGCTCATTTATCCCAAGGAGGTGAAGACCTGGAGTGGCTACGAATGGCTGCGAGAGAAATTTAAACATGCGGTTCTCATATGTTGCAAGTTGCCTCAAAAGGGATAAATCCAGAAATACAGCAGGGAAATGGAGATAGAGAATGGGGGGAAAAGGGATGGATCCAGAAATGCGTAAGGAAGATTGAGAAATGGAGATGAAAGGGGATGAAATGCAGCAGGGAAATGGAGATGAAGATGGAGAAAAAGGGATGGACCCAGAAATGTGTAAGGGAGATTGAGAATGGAGATGAAAGTGGAGAAAAGGGATGAGTTGAGAAATGCAGCAGGGAAATGGAGATAGAGAATGGAGATAAATGTAGAGAATTAAGTGGCAAGTTTAACTAGACATAAAGCTCTTGTTCCTGTCCTCAGAGCACTGCTGCCTCCGTGCTGGCCCTCTGCTACCTGTCAGCCTATTCTCGACCAGCCAGCATCAACATGATGGATGATGTTTACTCACTCTTTCCTCTCCCCTTTACCTTTTCTGTTGCTCCTCATTTTTCAGTGCTCCTTTAACCCTCTACTTTTTGTCTCCTCCCACCTGTCCTAGTCTGTGTCTTGGAATGAATGATGAAAAAGAAATGCAACACTACAGTGTTTAAAGATGCATTGCTGCATTGGGCCTCTTGACTATAATTAACGACTAAAGTCGTTAACTGACTGAAGAGGTCTCTCTTGGCCTGAGAGCTCTCAGTAAACAGGCAGGTCCAGCATCTCTGCCTAAGCTGCATTCCTCCTCTTCTGTACTCGAGTACAGCACTCATCAGAGCGGTCTCAGTAGTGTCGAATTGAGATGAGGTGATAGTTTTCTTCTCATGCGGCATGGTGGTGTAGTGGTTAGCACTGTCGCCTCAGAGCAAGAAGGTTCCGGGTTCGAACCACGTGGCCGACAGGGGGCCTTTCTGTGCGGAATTTGCATGTTTTCCCCATGTCTGTGGGTTTCCTCTGGGTGCTCCAGTTTCCCCCACAAGCCAAACTGGTTGCACAAGCCAGTGTGTACCTGGTGCTGGTCCCAAGCCCAAATAGAGTGGGGAGGGTTGTATCAGGAAGGGCATCCAGTGTAAAAGTTCTATGCCAAATCAAATATGTGGAACAGATCCACAGTGGCGACCCCTAATGGGAGCAGCCGGAAGATGTTGGGGTTTTTTTTTTGTTCTCACCAGGCTCACTTGGTTGGAGCTGTTGGTTATAAAAGGAAACTTTTGCAGATGCACCTGTAGGGTACTGAGTCCATACATCATTGCTACCCACTTGATTCAGAATTTCAGAAGGAACTGGACTGCAGTATGTTACCAGTTAGGGTATAACCCTTACGGCTCCAGAATTCCTGAAATAACAGATGGAGGGAAAGTTATAAAGACAGCAGACCAATACAGAGAATTGTTAAGAGGAACCTACAACTCTTAAAAAATAATTACAGCAATTCATTGTACATTTAGTCTCTCAGCACCCAAACTTGGTGGATAAAATGTAGGAAATTTGAATGTCCTTCTAATATGTTGATGTATGACATTTTTTCCCCTTAGTAATGATTACTTTTTCTCAATTTTTTCAAAAGTATTTGGGTGGAGTTAAATTAGTGTTCAGTAATAGTATTACCCAAGCAGGCTTAGGGCATTAACACATGCCAAGAAAAAGGCTTTTAATTGAGTGGTGTGGAATTGTACAACACTTTTAGTATTTAGTGCTAGTATTCTTTTGGTTCTCTTAAAATCTGATGAAAACAAAAGTGCATAGCATCTCATAAGTCACCATGAACTTTATACTTGTGCTATAATTCACAAACTGAACCTGAAGACATGATGTGGTTGAGAGGATTTTTTTTTTTTAAATAAATCTATCTAAAATTTTGTCTGACTGGTATCTCTCCTGGGTCAGAACCCTTCAGCCTTACCATGTAAAATAAGTTTATTTGAGTTTATTATTTAAAACATTCTCCTTTGAAGCTAGTTTTATCTGGCCCTTCAGATGGCAACAAAAGACAGGCCTTGCACTGACGTGTTTATTCTCCAAGTAATCATCAAATCTAGCTAAATGATTAGAATAGTGATTATTGACCCTACAATTCCCACCTTGTTGAAATATATTCTCGGTTAATTATGTACCATTGTATGGCATTTTCCTCACTATGCTTGAATTCAAGAAGGGATGTGTGTGAAAATGCTTCACACTGCTATCAGGTCACCAAAGTTACGAAAATAACCTAAGGTTTTCTTTTCCCTTTCAATTCAATGCAGGTGTGACATGAGCTAAAATGCCACATTTGAGCCAAAACTTCTACAGCCAATGAGAGAAGAGAGGGTGCTGTGTGTTTGCATGTGGGGTGAAAGGACTGATTAGTGCTCTTCATTCTTCAAGAGTATTTTCCTTGTAGAGAGCACAATGAGGAGGCCAGTGGGCTGGCCACATCCCTCGACGTGGTAGTATTGGAGACCTTTGTTGATTTTTTAGAAAGTATGTACTGGGGAGAGCTTGTTTATTTGGTTCAGGGGGGCGATGTTTGGCTGGTACTTCCAGTGGTGAAACTTTGCCCCCGCCTGACCAGAGAGACTACACCGGGCCAGAGTTTCCCCTTTTTAAGATGGTTTAGTCATCAGCAGAAGCTGAAGGGAGGGTATAGTATGCCAGTTGAGCCTCACCAGATAGCAAGGGAGCTAGGCTATGGGCTCATTCTTCCATGGGCCAGCCTTTGCAGTGAGCCATTTGCTTGAAAACACAGAGGAATGCTTCCACAATATCAGCAGGTCCCAACTTTGAGAGTAGACATAGGGCTTCCTGTCAAGGTTCAGGCACATGAGGGGGAAGAGGCCTGGTGATGGCTGTCTGTTGCAGCAGCTCTTGGGTTGTAGCTTGTAGTCCTTGAGCTAGCTCTTGGGTGATATGCTGCTGCTGTAGGTTGGCTTTGAGGAGGTGCTCTATGAGGGGTTCCATAATGAAGGGGGTGGTGGGGGTGCTGTGTTCAAATCTGATACTCCACAAGTGTAACGAGATGCTTAGTGAGGCAGAACACAGACACTTACCCAGAGGCTTTGGTGAAAAAGTGCTGTTGTATTTCTGATAGGGGAAGGAGATGTGATGTTGAAGCAGGTTTGTTGTGCTACTATGTGAGGTATTGGTCGGGCTGTAGGCCGCAGGAAGGCCACAGAGCGCTGGAGGGTGCATTGAGGTTCTTCAGTCCCTTGCTAAAGGAAGTAGGAATTTCACTGGTGCTCTCAACAGTGCTTAAGTGTTGCCATCTTCCTTGCTTTCAATGTCATCTTCATGGTGTGGGAGAAGAGGAGGAGAGAGTTGCATGAGCTTTGCAGCTGTGCTGACACTCAACTGAACTGTGTGGGTGTAGGTAGTGTTGTCTTACACTCCCCTGAGTTCTGTAGGAGGGTAAAGAGGTGCTGCTTCAACTGGAACTGTTTATATGGCTCCGCCCCATGGCTACACACCCCTCTGCTCTCCAAAACATTGTTGCTGAAGGGAAGCTGTCTGTTCAGCACCAATGGCGCAGTAAGGTGAGGAGCAATAAATGGGCTGCATGAGGTGCCGCCGTTACACTTGATAAACTGCATGCCAGCTTGAGAGGCATCTGTTTTCTTAATATCACTACTAGTGACGTGCTGATCTTAAAATTGGATTTCTCCAGTAGAACTATGAGGCATTTCATCAGAACAATTAAAACACTGTTGTGGTGGATACAGAAACCCAATGTTTGAAGGCCTATCATCCTTAGCAGGCCGAGAAGAGCCATTACCAATGTGAAGCAATGAGACCTAACTCAAAATGGCAGAAAAAGGGCAGAATTTCCCCTATAAAAAGGGCATGGATTGCTTAAATGATCTTATTTGCAAAGCACTGCACAAACTCTGAAGACCTAGATATTCCATTTTCTGAGATGGCACCAAAATGTTTGTGTGATTAATTCTGAAAGGTTCATGAGGTGGGAAGCAAGAGTTTTTGTGCTATGCTGTGCCTGATTTCATTATGGAAAAGGAGTGCAAATAGTCATCTACATGAGCAGATATTCTGAGACCTTTATATGCAAGTGGGATCAAAGCTGTGTGCGTGCACTAACTTAAACCCTGATGCCAATACTGAGCCTGAATGGGACTGTTAAGATATTCATAGGCAATGTCTTGCTAAACAGGCCTGAGATACAGTGCTTACCGTGAGCAGAGGAAATGCTTATATTAAAAAAAAAACACTTATGGTTCTAGTACATAAGAGAGCTGGGGTTGGCTACCCACTTTATTTCTGCATGGCCCCCCCCCTCGATTGTGAGTGAATTTTGACATCCATCACCATCTGTGATCACCCAGACTGTGCAGTAGGGGCAAGCAGAAATCTGCTTCCTTTTTTGAGGTCCCATTTCTTGCACATGGTGTTTTTGTGGGGTTCGTGGCAGCACTGAAGAAATTAACCTTCTGTTATTCAGTCTAGGTAACCCTTACCTAATGATGAGGTCCTGTGCCATGCCATCATGCAGGTTCTACTCAACACCTATGTTACAGACCTTTTCATACTGACATTTTGCAGTCATCTGCCAGGTCAAAATCGAAAGAGGTTTTCTTTAAGAGCTAGCTGTCCAGGATGTCTGCACTACAAGCAGTATAGTTTTTGTGGTTTTGCTATCATCCCTATGATTGATTGTCCCAAAGACACTGGTCCTTCTGTGATCCCCCTCTGTCACCAAATATTGGTTGCTTTATCAACAAAAAAATACATTGAGATTCCACATCCAAAATTAGTTTTTTCTCCTCCTTCCATTAGGGATCTCCACAGTGGATCTGTTCCGCATAGGTTTTACACTGGATGGCCTTCCTGACGCAACCCTCCCCAATCTATCCAGGCTTGGGACTGGCATGAAGTATGCACTAGCTTGTACAATCCCAGTAGCTGGGAATTTTACCTAATCTGTATGTCTTTGAACTGTGGAGGAAACCAGAGCACCCGGAGGAAATCCATACAGACATTGTCAGCCATGGGGTTTGAACCCAGCCCCTTCTCGCTGCAAGGCAACAGTGCTAACCATTGCACCATCATGCCACCCTGTACATCCATAATAACTAATTAGGAAAAATCCGTGACTAAAAAGACCCTCTTGCATGCATTCTTGGATGGTTGGTCTTTTGGCAAAGCAGCAACACTCCATAATCGCTCTCAAATCTCCACTAGCATAGCATTGCCCAGTATGTGAGGAGAAATCATATATAAATCTATTCCAGTACTTCCTTTGCAATCTCATTCATAACACAGGATTATCTAGGAGAGTGTTTTTAGCGGTTTGTGCTGGATCAGAGCACAGTGATGTGTAATAGGGACCAGGGTTAAATAGGAAATGATAACTGGGTCTCGTGAGCAATAACAAAAATAGATGTTTTTGTGCTTTGGTCATGGGCACTCTATGTAATCACAGAAAGGACCTGGGGGTGTAATCATTTATAGCATTTCGCAAATGAAAAATACAATCTAGTCATTCTGCATTATGTACTAATATAACTGAAAATGTATTACTACTTTTGTATTTTAAAAAAAAAAGTATATTGTGCTATTGATCGACATTTTGTTGATTTCCAAGTTGAGTTTCTTCATTTTATAAGCCAGGAGAACAGAAACAGTAAAGGTAAATTCCCCTGACTTAGAATAGCAATGCAAAACTACTGTTTAAAAATAAGGCTGTTGCTACAACATTTAGACCAAGATGATGATGATCTTGTGTGCAAAGCTAACAACCAGGCTTTTATGTTACTGATCTTGCTGTTGTGGCTTTAAATGCAGCTCTCCCAGGAACATGGCAGCAGCAACCTACTTAGCGCTCTTTCTTGCTTATTCTGGTTCATACAGAAATTACCTGGTAAAATGATTTTCACCGCAGTGAAGCAGTCCTCATATTCAGAACCCATATGGGGGTCAACAGACATTTAGTGTCTTCCCACTATCTTTGCCTCACAGCCCTCATAGGGTCATGTTAAAGTTGCTGAGCTTTCACTTTTCACACACAACGATGAAATTCTGATGGGTTCTTCCAGTTTACTGGGTGCAAAATGTATTGGGTAAGAGGGGCCATTCTTACTCACTTTTACTGCTTTTTATATAACGCTTATCTCTGTCCATCCTGTGTTCTTGTTCTGTCCATATGGTAGGTTTTTAAGGTGAAGGCTGTTCAGCTGGCTGAGAAGCTGCTTCCTGCCTTCAACACACCTACAGGCATCCCGTGGGCCATGGTCAACCTCAAGAGGTAATTCTGCCTTCATTAAGCTTGTTTGTTTCTCCAACTTTTTAAAAAACTTGACTCCGTATTTTCTGTCCGCCTCTTCATCTCTCTGCCCCCTATACCTCCAGTTTAGTCACCAAGTCAAAATCCCTTCCATGCCAGGATCTGGTCTTCTCAGGTAGTCTCCTGCCCAGTACTAACCAGCTCTTTTGAGCCGCATGGGTGTGGCGCCGATCTCCGTTTCCATAGCCTGTTAACCATGAGAGTTTGACTTCCCCACTCGCATCTGTATTGCAGCGTGCCTTGCCAGATGGCAGTAGGTACCATTTTTATGATGGTCTCTGCTAGGATTTGCGATCTTGCGATCTCCCGGTCGAGAGGTGGACACACTAACCACTAGGCCGTCCACATTGTATAACCTAAGCCTATCCGTCCGGCTGCCTTCCTGTGCGTTAATGCAGCTGTCTACATCATTTCCTTTGCACTGAGCAGGATGGAAAATGCACAGCGAATCTACTGAATCTACACATCATTTATCAAATGCGCATTAGGCTTTGGGTAGAAGAAAGCGTAATCAAACAGAGACTTACAAAGCTTTTGTAAATTGAGTGTTTCAAGGAAATTCAGGCTACGGACTTGCACAGTGTGTCTAATCCTGATAATATAAAAGGTTTATATTCTATTAATCCCTGTCCACCCATCCACTACTGACAAACAACTCATCAGACACAAATGCATTCATGTCGTTCCTAATTAGGATGTGATGAGCATACTGTGAATGAGTAGAGAATACAGGAAGAGAGGCTTTGCTGGATCCTCCAAGAATGCAGCTGACAGCTTTACATTTACAGCATTTGGCAGACATCTTTTATTCAAAGCCATGTGCTTTTTATAATCTGTCAAAAATGTATCTTCATGCTAAAACGCGTACACCAAGGTCTAGGAATATTATTATTCAAAGAAATAGTACATGTTTTAAAAAAAAAATGACGACTAGGATTATTACGGTAATTATTTTATTATTACTGTTATTTTTAATAGTTCACATAGGCAGCTTGGTCAGGTGATGAGTAAAGTGTAAACTTGTTTAAATACATCTGTATGGAATAAACGCAAGTAATTCTCTTGAAGGTAATTTAGGTTTTATACTGTTTTCCTGTTCCCCTCATTTTGTTCACGTCTTCTGTCTCAGTGGTGTGGGCCGTAACTGGGGCTGGGCCTCGGCTGGTAGCAGCATCTTGGCTGAGTTTGGAACGCTGCACATGGAGTTTGTGCACCTTACAAAGGAGTAACCTTTGCTTCCTGAATTTCTCACATTATTCACTGTAGAAAAATACAAACCAGAGCAAGGATTCTTTGTTGTGTGTGTGTGTGTGTGTGTGTGTGTGTGTGTGTGTGTGTGTGGTTTTTTTTTTTTAGAATATCAGTAATCAGTATTTGATGCTGACTTTTCAGTTGTTACCAGGCTCAGCAACTAGGCATCAGTTTTGGTTGTTGAAAACAACAATATGGTTACCATATTTGAAGCAATTAAAATACTCTGTAATTTTGCAATGTCGTATGAAATACTAACAAAAGCCTTTCAGCTTGTATTTGTTTTAACAGCTACTTTCCCATTTCAGTCATGTTTCCTTATTACAAATATGGTGGTAGAATTCTCAGAGGTTGAGTTAACTGAGAATTTCCCACTATTTTTTTTTTCTTATTTAAAAACACTGATGGAAAATTCTGAAATTTAGGTTTGAACAGTATGCGTCCTCTGCCATAGACATATAACATCAAAAAAATTTTAACAGCACTTTACCAGCAGAAAAATCCCTTTGCGTATGCTCATTTAGCACCAGTGATGGAGCTGTGCACTTCCATGTTGATGAATAGAAAAACTTTTTGCTTTAGTAGCATTTCAACAGTTAAGGTGAGATAGTGACAGCAGATACAGCTCACAGTCATTGCTGCGTTTCTAATTGCAAAATAACTTCTGCGTTCATTTGGCTTTTACTCCTTTTCCATTGATGTGCTTGTGAGAAAGAAATGTCTCTGTGCTATTCGCTAGAATGAGGGTGTGCATTTTAAGAGGCAGCATGCATGTCTGTCGCCTGTATTTCAAAGAGTTTGAGTACTCAAAAACCACAGACAAAAGCGCATATAAATAGTGTTCCCATACTGGACACCCTCCTCACCCCAGCTGCACCTCGAGATCCTATCCATGAATTTCACAAACAGGATCGGTGACAAGGGGCAGCCTTGGCGGAGTCCAAAACCCACCAGGAATGTGTTTGTGCTGTACAAGGATCGGATGGCTCGTAGCAACGGCCTCAATACCCCATACTCCTGCAATGCCCCCCAAAAGAGCCCCTGGGGGACACGGTCATAAGCCTTTTCCAAATCTACAAAACACATGTAAATACTGGTAATACTCCCATGACATCTCCCCCCCCCAAAAAAAGAAAGGGAAAAAAAAAAAAAAGAG
>JAPEKO010000028.1:30769508-30780023 GCA_027576075.1 Cathorops hypophthalmus
TTATCAGTGTTATATTACACACACACACACACACACACACACACACACACACACACACACACACACACACACAGGTTTCTAGGAACAGCACCAGCACTGATGGCAGCAGACGGACAAGGTAAGTTCATGCCGTGTGCAGAGCGCATGCATCATTATTCTGATCATGCCCCGGGGCAGGACGGAGTGGCGTGCTCAGCCACACCAGCCACTCTCACATCAACAACATGGACTAATTGGTATGAAGTGACCACTTTGAGATGATGAAATTGCTACAGGGTGAGGAGGAAAAAAAGAACATCTCCTGAGCCAATCCTGTTGCTAAGCAACTGATGTTTGTTAAAGAGCTAGAGAAATAATTGAATTAGCATGTATTATACACGGCAAACTTCAGTGCTTTCATGCCACAGGACTGTGAAGATACAAAGCACCGTGCAAGTGGAGCAATTCTACTCAAGAGCATCAGGATCACAGAGACCTTCAAGCTGCTGCTGCGGGGATGTTGTGTCATTTACAACAACACACTGACCTTCAATTACACTACAGAAAGAGACACAAAGAACAGATGGATGGATGGATGGATGGATGGATGGATGGATGGATGGATGGATGGATGGATGGATGGATGTGTCAATTAAGGCTTGGATATATAGATGGTCACTGGACTCATATAGCTGACTGAATGTATGTATGTATGTATGTATGTATGTATGTATGTATGTATGTATGTATGGATGGATGGATGGATGGATGGATGATGGATGGATGGATGGATGGATAAACTGATGAATGATCAGTGGTTGGATGGAGGTTCAGCAGTGAATTGATGGATGGATTTAGAAAGAACATATACATAGATGACTATAGAGATTAATGGGCTCATGAATGGATGGGCTCATGAATGGATAGATAGATAGATAGGTGGATGGATGGATGGATGGAAAGACTAATTGGATGAGTAGCTGGATGGACAAATGATGGTTTGATGGATGGATAAATAGATGGATGGAAGAACGGGTGTAATGACAAATGGATGTATAGATGGTGGGTAGATCGATGAGTGCAGGATGAAAAAATAGGTGGATGGAAGGTTTAATGGATAGATGGATAAATGAATAGATAGACAGATAGATAATGGGTAGATGGGTGTAGGATGAAAAGTTGGATGGATGGAAATATGATGGGCAGATCAATGGGTGCATGATGAAAAAATGGGTGGATGGATGGTTTAATGGATAGATAGATAAATGAATGAATGGATGGATGGATGGATGGATGGATGGGTGTTGAATAAAAAGATGTATGGATGGATGCATGGATGTATGTATGGATGGATGGATGATGGGTAGATATATGTATGTATGGATGTATGATGGATTTATGATGGGTAAATATATGGATGGATGGATGGATGGATGGATGGGTAGATGTATGTATGTATGTCTGGATCGATGGATGGATGGATGTATTGATGTATGTATGGATGGATTGATGGGTGGGTAGATGTATGTATGGATGTATGGATGTACGTACGTACATACGTATGTATGTATGTATGTATGTATGTATGTATGTATGTATGTATGTATGTATGTATGTATGTATGTATGGATGGATGGATGGATGGGTTGACAGCTAATTTCACTAGTACTTGTGACTACATGACAATAAAGGCTTCATTCATTCATTTATTTGTCAGGGTGCAGGCACTTACAGATGTATGTGTAGGGGAGAGCAGGGAAAGCAAACTGGAAACAAAGGCAAAAAATGAGACTAGAATCAGGGTTGTGGGACAGGCGAGGGTAGATCAATTGGTAGGCGGCAATGCGGAGAGGGCTAGAGAATAATGAGAAAGATACGAGAGTGAGGGTCAAGAACATGATAAAGAAGGCAGTAAAATAAAGGCTTGGTAGGACAGGAATGAACACTGAACAATACTTCACATTGAATGAGAATAGGAGAGGTGTTTATATAGCAGGGGCAGATGAACCAGGAAATGAGTGACAAGTGTTTTTAATAAACAGGTAACAGAGGGCGCTGTGGTTCATGGGTGTTGTAGTTCTGAGCGGCCATGTTTGTAGTTGGGTTCAGACTGGTGCTCTCAACAGCATTACTGACAGAAACACCCCCTGAAGAGCTCCCTCCAGGAGCTACATTCTTCCTAGGATGCCCTCTCCCTCTGGGTGCAAGCTTGTCGCAGTGTTGGCTGTGGAACTCCTGAGTCAGGAGAGGGTCCAGAATGTCCCTTGCTACTACCCAGCTTTGCTCTTCTGGTTCATAGGCCCCCCCAATCTACTAGGTACTCAAGCTGACCTCTTCTGCCCCTAGAGTCTAGGATTCTGTTTACCTGGTAGATGGGATCCCCTTCTTGACAAGGTGATGGGTGGTCTGAGGTGAGCATGTTTATGGATATAGAACCTTGGATGGCAGGTTTTATGGAGAAGACATAATACTGTACATGGGTGACAAGTGGCTGTGCGGTGGGAGATCAAGCCTGTAGGAGATTTCGTTGCTGCATCAAAGCACCTTGTAAGGTCCAATGTAATGTGCCTGTAGCTTCCTACAAGCTTGTTGGTGTATTCCTTATACTTGGCATTGACAGACTCTATGCATTGATGAACCTCCTCCAAAAGTGACTGGCTGAGCAAGAACCACTCCTCCACTGCCTGTACCTATGCTGGTGAGTCATCCCATGGGAACAGAGGGGTTGGTAGCTGAGCATGCACTGAAAGGGTGTTAGTTGTGTAGCAGAGTGCTTCAGAGAGTTCTGTGCATACTCGGCCCAGGGGATGAAATGGGCCCAGTCCCCCTGGTTCTGCATGCAGAAGATTTTGAGGAAACATCCTATTTCCTGGTTAGCCCTCTCTACCATTGGACTGGGGGATATCCAGATGTGAGACTCACTGAGACACCTAACCACTCCATGAAACTGGTCCATAGATGTGAGATGAACTGAGGGCCACAGTTGCTGACTATGTTCTCTGTGATGCCAAAGTATCTGAATACATACTGAAATAACAGTTTCATGGTCTGGAAAGCTGTGGGGATGCCGGGTAATAGAATGAGTCACAGTGCCTTGGAGAACTTGTCGATGATGACCAGGGTGGTAGTGTTGCCCTGGATGGTGGTAGGTTGGTGATAAAGTCAATGGCCAAGTAAGATCAGGGTCTCTGTAGTACAGGGAGAGGACATAGTTTACCAGCTGGAGGTGTTCGAGGTACCTTGGCTTGTGTGCACTCCATGCATGAGGATACGAAATGGATGATCTCAGTCAACATATTCTCCCACTAGTACTTGTTCCCTATCAGTTGGTGAGTATGATGACTGCTTGGGTGACCGGTGGCAGGAAATGCATGTGCCCAAGTGATGAGTTTATCTCGGAGATGGTTGTGGACGTACAGGTGGCCAGTTAGCTGGAGGAGTTTGTGGTTGCGACTCCCTTATATCCTTGTCCAGGTCCCATGAAATTGCTTGGATGAAGCATTCAGGTGTGAGGATGGGATGAGGTTCAGGGTCATGAGGAGATGGGCTGAAGACATGTGACGGGGCATCTGCCTTACTGTTCTTGGTGCCTGGATGATAGGATATTGTGAAGTTGAAGCGTGTGAAAAACAGAGCCCATCAGGCTTGGCATGGGTTAAGTCTCTTGGCCTTCTTGAGATATTCCAAGTTTTTATGATCAGTAAGTATGACAAAGGGGTAAGTGGCCAGTGTCTCCATTCCTCCAGAGCAAGCTTGATAGTGAGTAGTTCTCTGTTCCTGATGTCATAGTTCCTCTCCACTGAGGTGAGTTTCTTTGAGAAGAATGCGACTGGGTGGAGCTTGGGCTTCTCACTGAAGTGCTATGAAAGGACCCCTCCTACATCCATCTCAGAGGCGTCCACCTCAACCATGAAAGGTCGGGTAGGGTCAGGGTGTTGGAGGACTGGGGCTATGGTGAAGGCAGTTTTGAGCTTGTTGAAGGCCTCTTCAGCTGCAGGGGTCTAATGGAGGTGCTTTGATCCCTTCTTTAAGAGGGAGGTCAAGGGTACTGTGTGAGTACTGAAATTTCTAATGAAACAGTGATAGAAATTTGTGAAACCTAGGAAATGTTGGAGTTCCTTGACTGAAGTGGTCACCGGCCAGGAAGTCATTGCAGAGACCTTGGACGGGTCCATATTGACCCCCTCTGCACTGATGATGTACCCCAGAAAGGAGATCTGATGCGTGTGGAACTCGTACTTCTCGGCTTTGACATAAAGGTGGTTTTCTAACAGGCAGTTATGTTGGAGATGGCTCTCTTCGTCTGGGGAATAGATCAGGATATCATCGATGTATGCACCACATATCTTCCTAACATGTCCCAAAGTACATCACTGATGAGACACTGAAATATGCTATAGGCACCAAAGAGAGACCATATGGCATCACCCAGTAGTCAAAATGGCCAGCGTTGGTGCTGAAGGCCATCTTCTACTCATCTCCTTCTTGGATATGAACCAGGTTGTAGGCACTGCATAGGTCTAGCTTAGAAAACACCTTGGCACTCTGGAGCTGGTCTAAAGCCAAGAGCACCAAAGGAAGCAAATATGGGTATTTCACTGAGAACTGATTGAGTTCTCAAAGTCTTTACATGGGTGGAAACCGCCCCCTCTCTTCTCCATAAAGAAAAATCCCACCGATACAGGTGATGTAGATGGGCCTCTTGCATGTACCCTTGCTTGAGGGTCTCTTGTATGGACTCCTCCATTGCTGCTTGTTCCATCTGGGACAGAGGGTAGATGTGACTGCGTGGTGGAGAAGTGCCTGGTAGGAGGTCAATGGCACAGTAGTACGGGCTATGTGGTGGTAGGCCACATGCCTTACCCTTACTGAAAACCTCCCTTAGGTCCAGGTAACACTCTGGGACCCCTTCTAGGGAGTCAGGCTGGGGACTCTCTACAGAGGTGGAGGAGATACTTAGCTGAGGATACTGAAAACAGTTCTGAAAACAGATCGGGGACCATTGGAGAATCTCCTTATTCTGCCAGGAGATGAGCAGGTCGTGAAGCTGCAGCCAAGGACAACCCAAAATGATGTCATGATGTATGGTAGTAGTAACTAGGAGTGAGATTAGCTCTGAATGGAGGGCTCCCACCTGAATGTGCACAGGAGCAGTCCAGGTGGGGACAAGGCCATCCCCTATTGGGCCTCCATCAATTAATCTGATGCTAAGTGAGCTCTGTAGAGGGTTTGTCGGCAAACTGAACTTCTGGATGACTGAGCTGTTGATGAAGTTCCCCTCTGCCCCTGAGTCAACAAATGCAGACAGCACCAGGATCAAGGAAGGCAGTTTCAGCAATACAGGAACCTTGAAAGACTGAGCTTTAAACAATCTCACGGGACTCACCAGGTCAGCCTCAGTCTCCCCAGAGCTGGTGCATGGTGGGCGGAGTGGACACTGAATAATCTGATGGTTGGCACTCCCACAGTACTGTAGAAACACAGGCCCTCACTCCTCCTCCAATCTTGTTCGGAGCATTTCAGATGAGTATGTGAGACCTCCATGGGTGTGGAAGCATCATTGGTTGAAGTGGGCATGGCCTCCTCCTTGAGTGAGGGGCGACTGGATAGTAGATGGTCCAGCAAAATCACGAGATCAATCAAGGCATCTAAAGTGAGATGTTCGTCATGGCATGCCAGCTCACTCAATACAGCAGAGCGGAGCCCCTGGCAGAAAACAACTTTGAGAGCTGGCTCATTCCATCCGCTGGCTGTTGTGAGAATTCAGAAATCTAGGGCATAGTCAGCAACTCTCCTAGAGCCCTGTGTGATGGTCAATAGGTTCTCACTGACTTAAATTCCCTCAAGTTCATGATCAAATACACCCTTGAATAGTGCGAGGAAATGATCATACGAGGTTGTGTGCTCCCCTCCACTCCTTCACACTGCACTGGCCCACTGTATTGCCTTGCCGGTCAAGAATGAAACTTTGCCATCTTACATTCATCAGAAATGTATTGGATCATAGAGAAGTACATAGAGCATTGAAGCAAAAATCCCTTACAGCGGCATACATCCTCAGCGTATTTCTCCAGGCATGGAAGAGAAAGCATGGAACTTGGGGGGATTTGGGGGCACGTTGGGAGGGCCTGCGATATCACAGCAGCTAGCTGAGCCATCTTGGTTTTGAGATCGGTGAGTATCTGCTGACATTCCTCCAAAAGGCACTCCTGAGCACTCAGAGCAGTTTGCCTCGCCTTCTCTGCTGCATCCATCACAGCGAAGTATCCTGTCAGGGTGCAGGCACTTATGGATGTATGTACAGGGGAGAGAGAGGAAAGCAAACTGGAAACAAAGTCAAAACACAAAACTAGAATCAAGGTCATGGGACAGCCGAGAGTCGATTGATCGGTAGACTGGGCAATGCAAACAGGGCTAGAGAATAATGATAAAGATACGAGAGTGAGGGTTGGAAACAGTAAAGCAGGCAGTAGAATAAAGGCTCGGTATGACAGGAATGAACACTGAACAATACTTCGAATCAAATAAGAGTGGGAAAGGTGATGAACCAGGAAACAAGTGACAGGTGTATTTAATAAACAGGTGATAGAGGGCGCTGTGGTTCATGGGTGTTGTAGTTCTGAGCGGCCATGTTTGTAGTTGGGTTCTGACTGGCGCTCTCAACAGCATTACTGACACATGTTTATACTTACTGTAAATAATTATCCACCTAAGGCTCAGTGAATATCGGTGAATAATAACATCGACTTCGTCTTGGTTATTATTCACCAGTATTCATTTCACCTTCAGTGAATAATTGTTAAATGTAGATTTATGTCAATTGATCTTATTCAAATAACGAGTGGTAGAGGATAGCCTAGTTAAAGTACATTGATGCAGAACATCTCAAACATTGTAGAGCATCGTAATGAAAATTTGAAATGTTGCTATGGAGTGTATGCTTATGACATAACTTTGATATTCAACCAGGCATGACTGCTCAAGTATAACATCAGCTTTAGTCTTTAAGGAAGGAAAATGAGTCAAACATATTAAGTTTGGATGTTCAAAGATGCCCACCAAACCTACTAAATATTGACTCACACTGTCATTCACAGTGACATACACACATATCTAGCTTAGCTGGATTAATGGACTAAGACACAAAAAGCCTGAAAACACACACACACACACACACACACACACACACACACACACACACACACACACACACATAGCTGTTTTATATTCATTGCCAGTCACAGACTTGCAGCAGGACACTGGCAGAGTGCCTTTGTGTGCGGCCTGCCATTACAGCTTGGCACAGTGCCAGGATCGACGGGCAGTCAGTGGGTCAAGATGACAGCAATGTAGCAAGAGCAGTGAGATGCCCTCGAGAGGCAGGCTGAACTCTCCACCCAGCTGAGATCTCCTCCCTTTCTTCCCCCAGGGGGCAGGTTACTGCTCCTTGGGCTCACTGCTCCTCTGTCCCCCCTGGAGGCCTGGAGCTGCCAGTCCTCTCTGCCCCAGAGCTGCCCTCCCTCTGCCAGCTTGGCACTCTACAGTCCCTGGGCAGTACTGACTATCACGGCCAGCTGGCTGCTCACATCCACAAAGAAGAGTTTTCATTGGTAATTTTCTGTGAATAACACACACACACACACACACACACACACACACACACACACACACACACACACACACCAAATGTCATTTTTTTAAACAATGGCATTTTCCACTCACAAAACCTTTTGATCACATTTATGGTGTCTTCAAATATCTCCCTTCAGTAAATTTACTCAAGCAGATATTTTTATATTGGATCATTCATGTATATTTGTAATGCTTACAGTGCTTACAGTGAAAGAGATTATTCTTCTATAGGATTTTTCAACGCACTCTGTGAAGCATGACACGCTATATGGCTGGCATTTCCCATTCAGTACCCAGTGGCACATGGTTGAGGATTAGTAAGAAAGACATGGCAATTCATAAAGCAGCCTCAGCAGCTCTAATGTCTATGTGTAGACTGGAGCTGTTACAGTTAGCCAGGCAGGTGTCCTGCTTGTGGCTTCTTATGCAAACTGTACACCAAATCTGACTGAATAGCATTTATTGAATAAAAATATCAGTGGTTCCTCAGAGTTTCAACAGCAGCAAAGGCAATTTATCTTAGCAAGCAGACCAACCCTCTCCTTGGGTTTGAATAAAGACAGCAAGTTAGTGTATAAAGGTCTTCATAGACTCCGAGTGGAAGAATTGAAAAACACAACTTTTGAATAAGCTTGAGCCCAGTGTTGGAGTTTTGAGGCTTTTTGGCAGTTCTGAGGTGACCCAGGAAGAGAGGAAGAGAGATGAAAGAAGACCCTGTGTCCAAACCTTATCAAACTTTAATACATTCTGCAAGCACTGGCAGCAAAGAAGAGGGGAGAAGTCAGTGTTAGATCCAGTTTGCACACATACACGCACATATAGGATGTTTCATCATGTTCTGCAGAAGTATGTGATAGAGTTCTCCTTGAAATTAACTTCTCAATCATTTTCAGCCTAATCTGCAGGATGTAAGTGTAAGGGCAAGTGTGATTACCACAGACAATGATTTTGATGTTTCCATGTACTAACAAAAGAAATCCTGTTTTCTCAAAATTCCTTTGTAATAATAAGGTAATAATAATGTAAGTAATAAGGGCACTTCTTGGTGCAGTCAATAAACAACTCAGTCAAAAGTATTGGTAAATAAAGCTCTAAATCAATGTATATAATCATTTCAGTGATGAGACTACAGTTTGTGGTTATGCTCTACTAACATAGTCAATAAGCTTAAAGTAAATAATGTAGAGGTTCACTTTTGACCTAATGCTGAAAAATATGCAGTAACTAAGATGACTTTTACCTTATAGCTCAAGTTTTTGGTGAATAAGGAATAAAACATGACAGGGTGTGCAGTTACAGGAAAATAATCAACAACAGGGTGATGTGATGCAGCCCCACAGAGAGCTGTCACCACCATGCAGCTGATCATTTTCCAATAACAACACATCCCAAAGTGATTTATTGTACAGCAATTTGCCAATGATTACAAATAATAAACTAGATAATGATTTAATTTATAAATGCATCACATGCTGTTCTTTTTCAATGTTTATAGTTGCATTTAATGTTGTGGAATGTCCACGAGACAAATTGGTTCCTGCTATCACTTGCTTAATAGCAGCTATACACAGGCATTAACTCATAAGCGTCTCTTTTCATTCAACCTCAAAGTTAATAAGACAGAAAAAAAAAATCATGCAGAAACGGGATAATATAACGTCCTCTATCCTAAAGACTTTTTCATAGAACATTTACTGACTATTAAAAAAAAATTGCTGACAATTTAGACTCCTTTTATAAATGTTATGCAAACACTCCTGAAGGAAAACTTCACTATTTCAACAATTAGAAGTTATTCTTTTTAATTAACTTTTTTTTTTTTAAATCCATGTGCTATTCACCTTTAGACTATCTGCCATACAAATTCCTGTGAATTATTTGGTACTATAGAAACAATAACATGATTACAGCTGGAACTACTGTCACAGCCATGCTGTTATTAAAAAAAATAAAAAGTTAATACCGTCTGAGCAATCAGATTTGAAATTCAAAAGCAGTGTATAGAACAGCTTAAGTAAGACCATGTCTTATGTCTGTTTCAGTTGCATACACTTTTAGCTGTTGTTTTTATTCACATTATGTACTCACATATTTGAACTATTTATTGATTATGTTCAGCAATGGCCCTTAGACTTCCACGATAAGCGTGATTTGAGTAATATCTGATTTTTCAAGGAAACATAAAAATATTGGCCATATGCTGCAGATGTGGTAGATATACTGTAGATTAGATTGAAATATGCTGGAATGTTTCTTGCATATGATTTAAGAAGACAAGTCCAGCTATAAGCAGCCACTCTGTGCAAGCACATATAAACTGTTAAAAGGGTCATGCTTATGGACATAAGCCAGATATTTTACAGTCAAACAGTTGGAAGCAGCTGAGTGTGCCATTCACTTTCCTGATACTCATGGCTGCCTGAAAGCCACATTATACACAACCTTCGCCTCCTTTTTAAACTCCTGCTTTGCTGTGATTTTAGCTAATTGGCTACATATTAGCTTGGCTGTCAATCCCTGCATGAACTCTGAACCTTTTCTGGGCCATTTATTTGGCATCCTGTATTTTTCTAGGTTTTTACATTCCTTTTCATTTGTGTTGAACTTTTTTTGTCTGACAATTTTCAGGTACATTCCTCACAACAATCTTTGTTTCTTGGACAGATCTGTTTGAGATATTTCACTACTCCTCTATGTATGCTTCATACTGTAATTTCCACTGTCCACTGACAACCAGAGGAGGATGAGTTCCAGGGGCACGACCACCACTGGTCAGAGAATTGCCACCCTGAATTCCCCCCCCCCCCCCCCAACCTCACAGCACAGCAAAAAATAAAATACAAAAAACCCTCCTGAACAGAAACGGTAGCCTATAAAGCTGAAATAAATGCATTATTATTTTTT
>JAPEKO010000028.1:32242109-32257143 GCA_027576075.1 Cathorops hypophthalmus
GTATCCCCCGTACGCCCCGTCATTTTGAAGGGAAACGGACAAAACCCCACCTGGACAAAACATTTTTGCACAAAAAATAATAAATTCACCACGTATTCTCCATTAGGGACAGCAGGGACAGGCATTGTTGATGCCTCTTCTGGACACAGTTAATATGAGTCTTCCTTTTTGCACAGTAAAGTTTACCTGGCATTTGTGGATGTTAATCCGTATTGCAGTGCTTGACAAAGGTTTGCCAAATTAATCCTGAGCCCATGTGGTTATATGAGCTATAGATGAATGACTGTTCTTGATGACGTGCCATCTGGGGGATCAGAGATCACGGGAGTTCAGCTTAGGCTTGAGCCCTTTACACACTGAAATTCCTCCAGATTCCTTGAATAGTTTAATGACATTATGCACCGTAGAGGGTGAAATATCTAAATCCTTTCCTATACTTCTTTGAAGAAGATTGTTTTTAAAGATTTCAATAATTTGTTGACAATCTGGAGATCCTTAGTCCATCTTTGGTCCTAAAAGACTAGGCCTTTCCTGGATACTGATTTTGTACCAAATCATGATTAAAATCACCTGTTTCATATCACATCATTATTTATTTTTATTTACACCTTATTACTAGCCCTAAATTGTCCCATACCAACTTTTTTTGTAATGTGTTACAGGCTTGAAACGCAGGAATGGATGTATATTAACAAATGAAATGAAGTTGATCAGGCAAAATATGAAATATCTTGGGTTTATACCATCCGCAATGAAATACAAGTCAAAGTAAATTTAGAAATCACCACTTTCTTTTTTTATTTGCATTTTCCATACTGCCCCAACTTTTCTGATTTGGGGTTGTATTACAGTCATTTATATTGGTTATGAACTGAGCCCTTTTTGGAGCAATTCCAAAATCCATCCATTATCTGTACCTGCTTATCCTCTCCTACAGGGTTGCAGGCAAGCTGGAGCCTATCCCAGCTGACTACGGGTGAAAGGCGGGGTATACCCTGGACAAGTCGCCAGGTCATCACAGGGCTGACAATAAAAGTAAATAAGAATGGTGTTTCGAATGAGTTCTCTGTGAAAGTCTGTTTTCACCACTTGAATAAAACTTTCTATCAGGTCATAACAGGCTTCAACGTGAGTGTTTGTCACCTTTTTCCCTGTAGGGCAAATGACCTAAAAAAAAAACATTGCATCTACTTTGAATTTCCTTTTGCCCTAAAACTTTGCGGTATTTCGGCAAGTTTTCGAGTCCACAGTTCAAGGAAATACTGATGTGTTTTCTTGGAGTGTAATTGAGCTATTTAAACAAAAGTACATTTTAAAAAACCCACTTTATTTAAAAAAAAACCAAACATTTCTGCAATAGAAGACGACGACAAGTCCTGAAAACACGAAACATAAATCAATATGTGAGACTTACGGTTGGTACAATGATGTCATGGGACAAGATGGTGCCAGTGTGTTTGTCAGCCTGTCGTCTGCTCCGTGAGCTCTTACCTGTCCGATCATTGTTTTGTCTGTACCTGCTCTTCTCCCTGCTGCACTGGAAATACTCCACTGCTTTTCAGATTTACGATTGCCAGACACTGCTACATATTAAGGACTCCCTAGAACTTTTCATCGGTGGTAGTCCTGCCGTTCACAATTGGCATCATCATACATTTGCTCACTTTCACAATGGAAATCAGGGACCACAGTGGAAATAAGTGATTACACTTTCTTGTGTCATCCCAATATTTTAATGTTTTTTGTACTTGTATTTTATATATCATGTACAAGATCATTTTTATATTGAATAAATCAACAACAACAAAATGAGACTTTTGCATCTGCCAGCAGGTAGTTTGGCCCACTCTTCCTGAGCAAACTGCTCCAGCTGTCTCAGGTTTGAAGGGTACCTTCTCCACACTGCATGTTTCAGCTTTTTCCAGAGATGTTCAATAAGCTTCAGATCAGGGCTCATTAAAGGCCACTTCAGAATAGTCTAATGTTTTGTTCTTCACCATTCTTAGGTGCTTTTAGCTGTGTGTTTTGGGTCTTTATCCTGTTGGAGGACACAGCTTTCTGACACCTGGTAGCACGTTTCATTCCAGAATGCCTTGATAGTCTTGAGATTTCATTGTGCCCGGCACAGATTCAAGACATCCCATGCCATACACAGCAAAGCAGCTCCAAATCATAACCAAGCCTCCTTTGTGTTTCACAGTAGGTATGGTGTTCTTTTCTTTGAAGGCTTAATTTTTTTCTCTTCTGTGGACATAGAGCTGATCTGACTTGCCAATAAGCTTGATCTGTCCAAAGGATGTGCTCCCAGAAGCATTGTGGATTGTCAATATGCATTTTAGTAAATTCCAGTCTGGCTTTTAATTTTTATTTCCTTTCAACAATGGAGTCCTTCTGGGTCTTCTTCCATTGAGCCCACTGTCACTCAAAAAGTGACGGATGGTACAAACAGACATTGATGTACCTTGACCTTGGAGTTCAAGTTTTATATCTTTGTAAACTGTCTTTGGCACTTTTTCTACCATTTGCACTATCCTTCTATTCAATCTGTGATGGATTTTCCTCTTGCAGCCATGTCCAGGAAAATTGGTTACAGTCCCATGGAACTTAAACTTCTTAATAATATTTGCAACTGTAGTCACAGGAACATCAAGCTGCTTGGAGATAGTCTTATAGCCTTTGCCTTTATAAATTTCTTTCTAATCTCCTCAAACAACTCTCTCCTTTGCTTTCTCCGGTCCATGTTCAATGTGATGCGCACAATGATACCAAATGGCAGAGTGATGACTTTTCTCCATTTAAATAGACTGAATGACTGATTACAAGACTGAAGACATATGTGATACTAATTAAGGTTAAACAATTAGTTTGAAATATCACTACAATCCAATTATAAATAATCTTTTCTAGGGGTACCAACAAATCTGTCCAGGCTATTTTAGAATATCTGTAAAATCAACAATAAATAATTTCTTTTCACACTTTTTTTTTTTTGCTTTACTCTGACATACCAAAGGCATGCAAGTATATATGAGAAAATTGCTTTTAATGTCATTACTGTTCAGGAGGAATAAAGCATTGTTTCAACAAGTTGTAAGGATGCCAACAAATTTTTCCATGTCTGATCTGATCCATCCTGATGCCCTACTTCTGGCTAAGATTCTTATGGCCCCATATAAACAGCTTAAACATACACTTAGAAGCTGGCTCTGGACACCTGATGCAAACAGTTTTGTTATGATGGTTTAGGACTACAATTGCCATGATAAATTTAGAACTGCAATTGTCATGAACGGTTTTGCAGTCAAGTCTCCATCAATGAACAATTGATAACATCAGCAAAATAGACTTCATGTCAAAACTATAATGAATATCCTGGTGACACAATTGCACTTTTTGACTATATAGTACACAACTATATCCATGAGTTATTTATAATCATGCTACCTGTTATCATCCAAATGAGAATGAGTTCCCTTTTGAGTCTTGTTCCTCTGAAGGTTTCTTCATCATGTCATTTCAGGGGGGGGGGTTCCTTGCCATCTTCACCTCAGGCTTGCTCATTAAGGATAAATTTATTATTTCATATGTTTAAAATCTATATTTTTCTGTGAAGATGCTTTGTGACCATGTCTATTGTTAAAAGTGTTATACATATAAATTGACTTGACTTGTTTTCCCTTTGTACACAGCATTAAGCCCAGTTTACACCTGAGGCAACACAGCACAGATTGCAAGCAGGAAATTCTTCAATGATTTTCAAATCTTGCTTGGCACAACTTAAAGAGTCATCAGAGCCTTCCCATGCCACAGGGCACATCGGGCGGCGCCGATCTCTGTTTCAGTAGCTCTCAGCCTCTCGCCAATTACATAGCTGGGGTTGCAGTGGGGGGCGAGTCCTCTGGTAACCATGAGCAATTGACTTCCTACTCACATCTGTATTGCGGCATGCCTCGCCAGGTGACAGTAGGTACCATTTTTATGATGGTCTTTGGTATGACCTGACCGCAAGTAGAACTCACAATCTCCCAGTTGAGAGGTGGACATGCTAACTACTAGGCCAACTCACGGCTTAAGGAGTTATGCAGAAGCATAGAGCATCATTTCTGTGCCTTTTCTCCGGGGCTAGTAAACATAACATGTAAATGTTATTGACTGACAGATTAATAAAACCCTGCTTAAAAGCAAATATATGATCAAATTAAGTTTATTTGCCCAGTGAGATTTTCACTTCTGTGCTCAGTGGCAATTTCATGATGTTAGGAATTATGACTGATTGCTGCAGGCATTCAGCTGCTGAAGTTACACTATATCTCAAGTGCCGTTTTGAATATGCGCTTCGACTTTACAGTGTAGGATGAAAAGTGCATTTTGTACATTCATCAACATCAGAGCATATAGCAAGCAGTTGGACAACAGTACCAAATCATCATAATCAATGTGTCTGGTGTGAAAAGGGCTTGAGGCTTAACATATTTTCTTAATAACTGATGGTTGTACTGTTCCATAAGCTAACTATGTTGTTGAAAGCCAATGTCCATTTTTTATTTTATGTTTCCTCTATAATAAGTAAGGAATAAAAACATGACAGGGCATGCTGGGATAGGAAAATAATGACAAGGTAACAAGGTGGTGTGACAAGTGGAATTACATGAACCACTCCAGAGATGATTAGTTTCCTATAACAGCACATCCAGAAGTGTTTTATTCCTCTTATGTTACTGCAATTTCCTATCAGTTATAACCCCAATTCAAAAAAAGTTGGGATGCTGTGTAAAACGTAAATAAAATCAGTATGTGATGATATGGAAACCCCATATTTCATTGAAAATAGTACAAAGACAACATATCAAATGTTGAAAGAGAGAATTTTTTTAAATGCTCATTTTGAATGTGATGCCAACAAAGGAAGACTGGAAAAGTTGTGTAATGTTTAAAAAAATGACAACAGGTCAGTAACAGGACTGGGTATAAAAAGGGCATCCCAGAGAGGCTGAGTCTCTCAGATGTAAAGATGGGGAGGCGTTCACCGCTCTGTGAAAGACAGTGTCAGCAAATAGTACAACAATTTAAAAGTTTAATTCCTCAATGTAAAATTACAAAGAATTTGGGGATCATATCATCAATCGTACATAATATCATTAAAAGGTTCAGAGAATCCTGAGAAATCTGTACACAAGGGACAAGGCCAAAAACCAACACTCAATGCCTGTGATCTTCAGGCTCTCAGGTGACACTGCATTAGAAACAGACACAATTCTGTAGTGGAAATCACTGCATGGGCATATCCATCCATCCATCCATCCATCCATCCATCCATCCATCCATCCATCCATCAATCCATCCATCTTCTACTGCTTATCCAGATCTGGGTTGTGGGGGTAGCAGCCTAAGCAGAGCAGCCCAGACTTCCCTCTCCCCGGCCACCTCCACCAGCCCTTCCAGGGGACTACCGAGGCGTTCCCAGGCCAGCCGAGAGATGTAATCTCTCCAGCATTCCTGGGTCTGCCCCAGGGTCTCCTTCCAGTGGGGCATGCCCAGAAAACCTCCCTTGGGAGGTGTCCAGGGGGCATCCTAACAAGGTGCCCAAACCACCTCAACAAACCACCTCAACATCCTAACAAGGTGCCCAAACCACCTCTTTGGATGTGGACGAGCAGCGGTTCTACTCAGAGTCTCTCCCGAATGACCGAGCTTCTCACCCTGTCTCTAAGGAAGAGCCCAGCCACCCTGCGGAGAAAACTCATTTCTACTGCTTGTATCCGTGATCTCATTCTTTCGGTCACTACCCATAGCTCGTGACCATAGGTGAGCGTGGGAACATAGATGGACCAGTAAATTGAGAGCTTTGCCTTTTGGTTCAGCTCTCTATTTACCACAACAGACCGTTTTAGCGTCCGCATCACTGATGACGCTGCCCCGATCCTTCTGTCTAACTCCCGCTCCCCCTTACCCTCATTCATGAACAAAACCCCGAGATACTTAAACTCCTCCACTTTAAGTAGCAACTCCCCCCTGACCTGGAATAGGCACTCCACCTGTTTTCAGCTGAATGCCATGGACTTGGAGGTGCCGATCCTCATCCCAGCCACTTCGCACTCAGCTGCAAACAGTCCCCATGCATGCTGTAAGTTGCAGATTGTTGTAGCCAACAGGACCACATCGTCCACAAAAAGCAGAGACATGATCCTGATGCCACCAAACCAGACACCCTCCGCCCTTTGGCTGCGCCTAGAAATTCCGTCCATAAAAGTTATGAACAGAACTGATGACAAAGGACAGTCCTGGCCGGTCCAACATGCACCAGGAACGAGTCCAACTTACTGCCAGCAATGCAAACCAAACTCCTGCTCCGGTCATATAGGGACCGAATGGCCTGCAGTAGTGGGCCCCAGAACCCCATACTCCTGAAGCACCCCCCCACAGGGCACCATGAGGGACATGGTCAAAAGCTTTCTCCAGGTCCACAAAACACATGTAGACTGACTGGGCAAACTCCCATGCACCTACCAGTACCCTTGCAAGGGTAAAGAGCTGGTCCAGTGTTCCACGACCAGGACGAAAGCCGCATTGTTCCTCTTGAATCTGAGTTTCAACTATTGACCGGACTCTCCTCTCCCGCACCCCAGCATAGGCTTTCCCAAGGAGGCTGAGAAGTGTGATCCTCTATTTTTAAAAAGGGGGACCACCACCTCAGTCTGCCAATCCAGAGGCACTGTCCCTGACCTCTATGCAATGTTGAAGAGGCGTGTCAGCCAAGACAGCCCAACAACATCCAGTGCTTTCAGGGACTCAGAACCAATCTCATCCACCCCCGGAGCCTGGCCACCGAGGAGCTTTTTAACCACCTTGTCAACCTCAGCCCCTGTGATAGGTGAGTCCTCCCAAGCACCCTCAGACTCTGCATCCTCCTCAGACAACATGAAGGTGGGATTGAGGAGATCCTTAAAGTATTCCTTCCACTGTTGGATGATGTCCCCAGTTGAGGTCAACAGCACTCCATCCTCACTGTAAACAGTAGGGACAGAGCACTGTTTTCCTTTCCTGAGCCACCAGATGGTTTGCCAGAATCTCTTCAAGGCTGACTGAAAGTCACTTTCTATGGCCTCTCTGAACTCCTCCCACATCTGCATTCTGCTTAGCCCATCAGTATCTGTCAACTGCCTCTGGAGACCCACAGGCTAACCAAGCCCAATAGGACACCTTCAGCTTGATGGCTCCCCTCACCACAGGTGTCCACCAGTGGGTTCGGGGATTACTGCCACGACAAGCACCAACAACCTTGCAACCACAGCTCCGCATGGCTGCCTCAGCAATGGAGGTATGGAACATGATCCACTCTGACTCAATTTCCCCATCCTCCCCTGGTATGCAGTTGAAGCTCTGCCGGATGTGACAGTTGAAGATCCGACAGACAGGAGCCTTCGCCAGATGTTCCCAGCATACCCTCACTACTCATTTGGGCCTGTCCGGGCTGTCCGGCCTCCTCCCTCGCCATCTGATCCAGATCGCCTCCAGGTAGTGATCAGTTGACAACTCTGCTCCTCTCTTCACCCGAGTGTCCAAGACATACAGTCATAGATCAGATGAAACAACTACAAAGTCAATCATCGATCTGAGGCATAGGGTGTCCTCATGCCACATGCACTTATGGACACCCTTATGTTCAAACATGGTGTTCGTTATAGCCAAACCATGCATGGCTCAAAAGTCCAACAACTGAACACCACTCGGGTTCAGATCAGGCAAGCCGTTCCTCCCAATCACACCCCTCCAGGTCTCACAGTCATTGCCCATGTGAGCATTGAAGCTCCCCAGTAAAACAATGGATTCCCCTCATGGTGCACTGTCTAGCACCTCACTCAAGGACTCCAAGAAGGCTGGGTACTTCAAACTACCATTTGGCGCATAAGCACAAATGATAGTCAGCAACCGTTCTCCGACACGAAGGCGCAGGGAAGTGACCCTCTCATTCACTGGGGAGAACTCTGATGTTAGTGTGCCAAACTGGGGGACTACCAATAGCCCTACCCCTGCCCGGCACCACTCATCCTTGGCAACTCCAGCATAGAAGAGAGTCCAACCCCTCTCCAGGAAATTGGTTCCAGAGCCCAAGCTATGTGTTGAGATGAGCCCAACTCTAGTCAGAGTTGACTAGTCAACTGACTAGAGATGAGCTCTAGTCAGTACCATTCAATCTCGCACACAAGCTCTGGCTCCTTTCCCACCAGAGAGGTGACATTCCATGTCCCAAAAGCCAGTTTTGTCAGACAGGGATCAGTACACCAGGGCCTCTGCCTTTGGCTGCCACCTGATCCACAATGCACCAGACCCTTACGGCACCTCCTGCGGGTGGTGGGTCCACAGGAGAGTGGTTTCGTGTTGCTCATTCAGGCTGGGCCCACCCAGGTCCCACAGATATAGGCCCAACCACCAGGCATTCGCTGATACCTGTTTTTTCTTTCATAAGGGTCACTTTTGAACTGCTGTTCATCTGACCTCTCATCTAGGACCTGTTTGCCTTGGGAGACCCTACCTGGGGCAATTGCCCTGACAACATAGCTCCTAGAATCCCTGAGGCACTCAAATGAATAATTCATTATTATGCTTAAACTTAATTTAAAAGGAAAATAGGGAGTGGTTGGTTGTCTTTTTTTAATTAAAAGGAAAGTCTATATATTTTACCTTCTGTCTAGCCCTAATCTTCTGTTGCATGAGGGAATGGATATAGTGTATTGGAGAGCAGTTGAGCTATTTAGCAACCCTTAGTTGTACTTCAGAGTTCAAGAGGACTGTGGGTAGTGTAATTTTGGGTCCCTGATTTTCAGACTAAAATGGAAACAAATTTCTGTATACCCTTGAATTCAATAGACACCATTCATGATCTGCTTTACCCTTGTTTGAGTTCCTGAAAAAAGTGCCTTTCAGCCCTCAGTTTGTTTGCTTGGTAAATGCAGTTAATTGTCCTGCTATTATTACCACAGTCCAGTCCATTCATGCCTGAGTTTGTGGGACTTCCAGGCTGGCTCCAGGCCAGATCTGGGACAGGAATTCAGTCCTGCCTTGCTGAAAGCCATTTTCCTGAAGCAGCACTCCCACACCTGCTACCACTCCTCTCCCATCACCTAGGGCCTTTTTAAGAACTGTTTGGAGCTATTCCAGTTGCCAGACTGTCTCTTGTAGACTTTCCTTACCTTGCTACAGCTCTTTGGTACTGTGTCTTCTAGATTCCCCCTGCCTGAATTGTTCCTTGTTTTTTTTTTTTTGTCTAGTTTTTGCCCCTGTTTAACCTGCCAATTCTTTTGGATTGTGTTTTTGCTTCCTCTGCCTGGATTTCCCTTGTCCTTGTGTTCTCCAGTTTTTGTCCCTGACTATACCTACCTGCTCCTGTGTTTTTGACCTCCTGGCCTGTTCTTTGACCACTGATTTTTGCCTGAGCCCTACTGTACCTCTGCCCTCTACTTCATTAAATAAGTTTCTCTCTGATCTCTATTTTGAGTCTGCTCTTGGGTCCTCACTTCACCTCAGCTTGCCATTTCTGACAGCACAGTCTGGTCAACATGGACCCATCAGATTTTGTCTGGCTAAGAGCAGTGGTGCAGAAACAGGGAGCTCTCCTTGGGACCTACCAACAGGACATCCAACAGGTGAAGCAAAACCTTGTCGCCATCTCTGACACTCTATCTTCTTGCCACTCAGCTACAACAGCTTTAAGTAATGTCTGTTCCTACACAACCCCCTCCACCTACCACTCCTCCTGCTCCAGCCCTCTTCAGAGAGCCAAGACTTCTCGCCCCACAGCAATACGACAGAGAAGCAGGTACCTGCAGATCGTTTTTATCTCAATGCTTGCTAACCCTTGAGCTTCAACCACTGGCCTTCCTATAGTGTTCCCAAGTGGCCTACACGATCACTCTCTTCACTGGCAAGGCTAGGGAGTGGGGAACAGCTATAAATTGATGTCAAATCAAAAAACTGTGTCAAATTGAGTTTCACACTTTGGCGGCATCTTGTGGCTGGAATGAGTGCCTTGTTTGATGTATTTTTGAATGGGCTGTCAGACTTCATCAAGGATGAGCTGGTCTCACAAGAACTGCCACCTGATCTCCTGGGTCTCATGGACCTCGCCAGTCATATTGACTCCTGGATGAGACAGCGGGTGAAAGAGAGAACTTGGACTAGTCTTGCTCCCCCTCAGCCTCCCATTCCTTCTGCTGAGCCAATGCAGGTAGACAGAGTCTGCATCTTGCCTGAGGAACAACAGCACCATCGGGATATGAGGGCATGTTTTTATTGTGGACAGCTGGGGCATTTCTGCCAATCTTGCCCTTTTAAAAGGAAGAGTCCACCAGTGAGTTTAGGGGCCTTGGTGGGCAATGTCCAGAATCAGACCCCTACTGATTGACTGCTACTCCCAGTGGTTATTTTCCATGGCAATCAGCCCCATGACCTCCACGCACTCATTGATTCAGGGGCTGACAGAAACCTGATCTGCTCAACCACCGCCAAGTGCCTGGGGATTCCACTACTGGCTCTGAACCCAGGTGAATATCCTGACCTCTCTAATATGCCTCCCAAGTATAATGACTTAAAACCTGTGTTCAGCAAGTCCCAAGCTGTTTCCCTTCCTCCCCATAGGCCCTATGACTGTGGAATTGACCTTCTCCCTGTGACTGCACCACCTAAGGGGTGACTTTACGCTCTCTCTCTTTCTGAAAGGCAAGCCATGGATAAATACATCACTAAGTCCTTAGCAGCTGGAATTATTTGTCCCTCCTCTTCTCCTGTAGGGGCAGGATTTTTTTTTTTTTTTTTTGTGGAGAAGGACAAATCCTTGCACCCTTGCATTGATTACCATGGGCTAAGTGACCTCACCATCAAGAACAGTTACCCCCTACCTCTCATGTCTACAGCATTTGAGTTACTCCAGGGAGCCCAGATTTTCACCAAGCTAGACCTGCGTAATGCTTACCACCTCATGAGGATCAGGGAAGGGAACGAATGGAAGATGGCATTTAACACCCCCACGGGCCACTAAGAATATCTTGTGGTTCCGTTCGGCCTGACTAACACTCCCGCGGTTTTCCAGGCCCTCATTAATGATGTCCTGAGGAACTACCTTAACATTTTTGTTTATCTGGACGATATATTGATTTTTTTTTTTTTCCTGCTCCCTTGATGAACACCGCATCCACAGCAGGCAGGTCCTTCAGTGACTCCTGGAAAATAAACTCTTTGTTAAGGCCAAGGAATGTGAGTTCCATAGACGTTCTGTCTCCTTTCTGGGTTTCATTATCTCCCCTGCACAGATTCAGATAGACCCCCTGAAACTCAAGGCAGTTGCTGACTGGCCCACCCCATCCTCTTGGCAAGAACTCCAGCGGTTTCTTGGGTTTGCAAATTTCTACAGGCGATCCATCAGGAACTTTAGTACAGTGGCTGGGCCACTCGTGGCTCTAACTTCCACCAAGGTCCCTTTCAGCTGGGAGAAAGGGGCTAAGAAGGCGTTCTCCGAGCTCAAACGAAGTTTCACATCAGCACCTATCCTCACCATTCCAGATCTGTCCTGGCAGTTTGTGGTTGAGGTTGATGCTTCAGGGGTGGGGGCCATATTGTCCCAAAGATTGACTAGTGACAACAAGCTTCCTTGCTCCTTCTTTTCTTGTCAGCTTTCCCCCTCTGAGAGAATCTATGATGGCAATAGGGAACTGTTGGCTGTTAAACTGGTCTTGGAAAAATGGAGACATTGCTTGGAGGGGTTAGACCTTCCCTTCATTGTATGGACACATCACAAGAACCTCGAATACCTCAGGACTGCCAATCGCCTCAATTCTCGTCAGGACTGATGGTCTCTTCTTTTCTCACTTCAAATTCACACTTTCCTTCCGCCCAGGCTCTAAGAATGGTAAGCCCGATGCCTTGTCCAGGATGTTTTCTCCCCTCCAGGAGGAATCGAACTCCCCGAGACCATCCTTCTTCCACAGTGCCTAGTGGGGGATGCTCTGTTAGAGGTGTAAACCCTGGTCCAGAAGGCCCATGAGCAAGACCCAGGGCCCAGTAATGCACCTCTTAACCATCTTTTTGTTCCTGTTTCTGTGTGGGCACAGGTGTTGCAGTGGGGTCATGGCTCCAGAATGGTGTGCCACCCAGAAGCAGCCCGGACTCTGGCACTCATCCAACAACGTTTTTAGTGGCCATCCATCAAGGAGGATGTCCAGAAGATTGTGGCAGCTTGCAACATCTACACCAGGAACAAGACTGGTAACAGACCCCCTGCTGGCCTGTTGAGACCCCTTCTTGTTCCTCACCGGCTCTGGTCACATACAGCCCTGGATTTCTTCACAGGACTCCCCAATTCAGGTGACAATACTTGTATCCTCACTGTTGTCGACCATTTTTCTAAAGCTGTTCATTTTATCCCTCTGCCCAAGCTTCCCACCACCAAGGAGACCACTGAATTGCTGATACTCCGTTTTCTGTCTATACAGAAAAGCCTCAGACATCATATCAGACCATGGACCCCAGTTCTCTGCCCAATTCTGGAAGGCTTTCTGTAAACTCATTCTTGCTTCTCACAGTCTGTCTTCAGGTTTTCACCCTCAGACCAATGGACAGGCGGAACAGGCCAACCAGGAGCTGGAAGTGTCTCTCAGGTGCATGGTGTCCAAAGATGCTGCCTCCTGGAGCAAGACCCTTCCTTGGATAGAGTACACTCACAAGTCCTTACCCACCTCTGCTACAGGTCTTTCCCTTTCCAGTGCTCTCTGGGTTACCAGCCATCACTCTTCCCCATCCGAGAAGAATAATTTGCCATGCCCTCTGCCCAGATGTTTGTGCGCTGCTGCAGGAGAACATGGGCATTGACCAGGAAAAAGCTCCTACATTCTGTCAAGATGTTTGAAGAGCAAGCCAACAAACATTGCTCAGCAGCTCCCATCTATCAGGTGGGGCAGTGAGTAATGCTTGCCACTTGCCCCTCAAGATGGTCTCCTGCAAATTGGCTCCCAGGTTGATAGGACCTTTCCCTGTTGCCAGGGTAATTAATCCCTGCTCTGTAAGACTGTCTCTGCCTATAACCTTGTGCCGTATTCACCCAACTTTCCATGTCTCCCAAGTCAAACCCCTTTTCTCCAGTTCCCTGTCCCCACCTTCCAAACCCCCTCTTCCTCCCAGGTTCATAGATGGTGGTGAGGTCTTCACTGTCAGGTGGTTGCTGAAGGTATGATGCTGAGGCAGAGAACTCCAGTACCTGGTTGAATGAGAGGGGTATGGTCCTGAAGAGAGGAGCTGGGTTCCTGCCAGGTTCATCATGGATCCCACCCTCATCACAGACTTCAACCAACATCACGCTGAGGCACTTTCTAAGGTGCCTGGAGGTGTCCATTGAAGGGGGGTACTGTCACAGTCCAGTCCAGTCCTTCCATGCCTTAGATTGTGGGACTTCCATGCCAGCTCCAGGCCAGGAATTCAGTCCTGCCTTGCTGAAGGCCATTTCCTGAAGCAGCACTCCCACAACTACCACTCCTCTCCCATCAGCCAGGGCTTTTTAAGAACTGTTTGGAGATACTCCATTTGTCAGACTGTCTCTTGTAGACTTTCCTTGCCTCACTACAGCTCTTTGGTATTGTATCTTCTTGATTCCCCTGCCTGAAATTTTTGTCAAGTTTTTTTTGTCCTTGATTTTGCCTGCCTGTTCTTTTTAATTGTGTCTTTTGGTACCTCTGCCTGGGTTTCCCTTGTCCCTGTGTTCATCAGTTTTTGTGAAGATTTTTCTGTCCTGTTTTTTGTCCCTGATCGTGTCTACCTGCTCCTCTGTGTTTTTGACCTCCTGGCCTGTTTTTTGACTACCAATTTTTGCCTGAGCCCTACTGTACCTTTGCCTTTCTGCCATCTACTTCATTAAAGAAGTTTTCTCTTTACACTGCTTGTTTTGAGTCTGCTCTTGGGTCCTCACTTCACCTCAGCTCACCACTTGTGACAGCACAGTCTGGCCAACATGGACCCAGCAGATTTCGCCCAGCTAAGAGCAGTGGTGCAGAAATGGGGAGCTCTCCTTGGGACCCACCAACAAGACATCCAACAGGTGAATCAACCTCATCGCTATCTCTGACACTCTCAATCTTCTTGCCACTCAGCTACAACAGCTTCAAGTAATGTCTGCTCCTACACAACCGCCTCCACTCACCGCTCCTCCCGCTCCTGTTCCAGCCCTCTTCAGAGAGCTGAGATTTCCTGCCCCACAGCCATATGACAGAGAACCAGGTACCTGCAGATCATTTTTATCTCAATGCTCACTAACCCTTGAGCTTTGATCACTGGCCTTCCCTACAGAGCATTCCCGAGTGGCCTACACCATCACTCCTCACTGGCAAAACTAGGGAGCTGGGAACAGCTATGCGGGATGCCAATGCACCATGCTGTGCCAGATTCAAGGATTTCACAGAGGAGATGAGCCAGACCTTTGATCGCTCTCTGTCTGGCAGAGAGACAGCAAGAGAAATCATGGGGCTGCAGCAGGGTGCCCGGTCTGCTTTTGACTATATGATTGAGTTCATATCTCCCCGGTCTCATGGACCTTGCCAGTCGTATTGACTCCCGCATCAGACAGCGGGTGAAAGAGAGAACTTGGACTAGTCTTGCTCAGCCTTCCATTCCTTCTGCTGAGCCAATGCAGGTAGCTCGAGTCCGCATCTCACCGGAGGAATGACCATGCTGTCGGGATATGAGGGCATGTTTTTATTGTGGGCAATGTCCAGAATCAGCCCCCTATCGATCGACCGTTACTCCCAGTGGTCATTATCCATGGCAATCGGCCCCATGACCTCCAGGCACTCCTTGATTCAGGGGCTGACAGAAACCTGATCTGCTCGACTACCACCAAGCACCTGGAGATTCCACTACTGGCTCTGAACCCGTCCCTCACTGTCCTGACCCTTAACGGTACCAGTCTGACCATGATTACCCATAGAACAGCCCCAGTCACCTTAAGAATTTCTGGCAACCACTCTGAATCCATCCAGTTTTTTGTCATGAGTAA
>JAPEKO010000028.1:33735307-33745621 GCA_027576075.1 Cathorops hypophthalmus
CTAATTGGCTAATAATCATTTTGTGTTGGAAGGGGGCGGGACAACTGTGAATTTTGATTGGACATAAATTTAAGTAGCTTTGCCGAGGAGCCAATTAAATGTTCAGATTTATGTATGATTCATAAGTTTGTTTTGCCTGTTTCCCCTGTCTGAGCCGAATGTTTAATATCTTTTAAGGGCAATTTTGTTATGGAGACTTAATAATCCATTTTATTTATTGTTTTGGTTGTGTTTGATTTTTATTCAAGTGCATTTTTTTGTTCACAAGTCCTTGCTGTAAGCCAGACTACATTAGGCTATTCTTATGTTAACAAGTCCATTTTATTTAGGCCTATTTTTGGTTGTCTTGCAGTTCCTGTGTTAAATGTTCTTTAGAAAGTAAAGTTTATTGATCTTTGAAAGGGTATATTAGTTGAAAATGGTCTCAAAATGTCTATCATTTATCGCAATAATTTCTTGATCAATTAATCGTCCAGCAAAATCTGTTATCGTTACAGGCCTAATCAGCTGTGCAGTTTGTTTATTGTCTTCTGAAAAGCAATATATGAGACTGTGTTGGAGTACTGTCTGGTACTGCTTTTTTTTTTTTCTTTTTACTTTTTTTGTTTGTGTTTTGCTTTCCATTCTGTTACCATGCTTTTGATCCTACTGTTTGTGATGTTCACCACTGTAACTTTATTGATTTTGAAATTATAATTATGCATGTTATGACACCAAACTATTGTACTATTATCATAAATTTTAGGTTTTGATTAATGTAAGACATGTTAGAGATATAATAAAATACAATTGTTCTACCAATCTTAAGCATGTACAATGGTGTCTTCTTTTTAGATCTAGAAGAGCCACAATGTTGTTTGAAAACTAATCATTGGCATAGTTCTCATTCACATTATAGCACATTATAGTCCAGGTTGTCCTCATGATCAAGCAAGTAGATGCAGTATATTATATGGAAAACTACTAATGAACTGCTGGTGGTATTGTTCATAAATGACAGATTACAAAGACGATGCAGTAAAAAAAAGAAGAAGCAATTATTAAATATGCCAACATCACTCATGATATTTTTGACATCCATCTTTCTTGTTATCCAGAAGCTAGGTTTGCATACTATCCTGTGGCATCCCTGAATCAAGAGAAGGTTTATGCCAGGGTACATGGATATGTCTGTTCCTGTGGTGTTGCCAGGATGTAGCTCTGCATGTGTGAGTCGGATCCATGCGTATTTCCTTTTAGGTCCTCTGGACAAATTTTGGTGAAGTAGCTCCATCTCACACTGAAAAAATTATGATAATCCAACCTTTAATTGAAATAAATTTATTCAGAGAAACAAATCAAGCAATAATTATTTTCAACAAAAACATGTGCCACTATTATTGGCACCACTGGAAATTATAGTGAACACAATGTAACTGAAGCATGTTTCCCATTTAAATTGTACATTTTTCAATTGATTGGAGTGTGTAGGAACTTTCAAGCTGTAATCCAGGACTTCCTGATTAACTGGGATACAAATATGAGGCGGCACAGAGGCCAAATTCCCTTAGTCATCCATCAATGTGGGAAAGATGGAGAACACAAACCAAATGAGGGGGAAGAAGTGTGTTGACCTTCATAAGTCAGGGAATGGTTATATGAACTGCTACTTGTATAATTACTTATCTGAAAATGTCAATTTCTACTGTTAGGGCAATAATAAAGTGGACACCAACTGGACCTGTTACAAACTTGCCTGGAATTGGACCCAAGTTTATTCCCCCCAAAGAGTGAGGAGGAGGGCAAGAAAAGAAAAAAAAAATCCCCAAGGATCACTGTTGGTGAATTACAAGAAAAAGTAAAATCTTGGGGTTTCTAAATCTCCAAAACCACCATCAGATGCCACCTTCAAGCCAGTGGATTATTTGGAAGGTTTGCTAGAAAAAATGATTGTCTGTCAGTTAACCACAAATGTAAGTGCCTGAAGTTTGCAAGACGCCACTACAACTTTCACTGGAACTGTGTTCTCTGGTCTGATGGAACAAAAATGGAACTTTTTGGCAATAAACACTCAAGGTGGGTTTGGCATAAAAAGAAGAATGACTATGATGAAAAGAACCCAATCCCAGCTGTAAAATATGGTGGGAGTTCTGTGATGTTTTAGGGTTGTTTTTCCTCCAAAAGCCCTGGAAATCTTGTTAGGGTTCATGGCATCATGGACTCCATGAAATACCAGGACATTTAAAATCAGAATCTAGCTGCCTCTGCCAGGAAACTAAAACTGGGTCGTTATTAGATCTTCCAGCAGGACGATGATCCAAAGTATATATTCAAATCAATGCAAAAATAGTTTGCGGAGTAAAGGGTCAAGCTTCTGCCATGGCCATCTCAGTCCCCTGACCTGAACCCCATTGAAATCCTGTGGGGGAGCTGAAGGGGAGAGAGCACAAGAGAGGGTCGAGGACCCTGGATGATCTGGAGAGGTTGTGGAAAGAAGAATGCTCCCGGATGACCTGCTCTGACCTTATAAAATGTTATAGGAGAAAACGCTGTATGATTGTGATAGCAATAAAATTAAGAGAAATTAAGAAAAAACATGAAGCAACTTCTTAAAGATGTGTTTTGGCACATTTTATGCCATCTTCAGTTTAATGAGGAATGACTAGTCTTGCATCACATGACACCATGCACCGATCAACCAATTACAACACCAATTAAACAATTAAGCTAAATCATAAGGTGAGGAAAGTGTTAAGGTATTGAACTTTTTTATTCAATTCAGGCATAATCTGTCTAATATAAAAAGGCTCTTTAAGTTTGAGTTCAAAGGATGTTTTAGCAGAATCAATGATAGTGAAGCAAGCGGGTATCTACTGATTTTTACATGTAGAAAACTAAGAAAGATGTTTAAAAACATGGTAGTTTTTATCAGTTACTGTGCACTCTTTTATCTGAGTTGAAAAATGGTGAGTAGTTTCACCGACATAACGGGAGATGCATCCTGTACAAATAGTTTGATAGAGCTTCAAGTGTGTGGTTTTTAAAGCTAAACATGTTTTTGATTTTGTAAGAAGAGAACACTAGTATTAAGATCTGTTTGACAAAAATGTTAAACCCCTTGTTTAACCAATTGTTTAAGTTTGATTTCTGAAACTTTGGAGAAATAGCCAATGTAAGGAAGTTTGAAATAATGTGTATTATTGTCACCTTTAAAATCTTTGGTATTAGGATTTGATTTAGATTTATTGAGATACTTTTAAAGTTTTGATGGTTATGTGAGAGGGAAAAAATTGCCCTTCAGGATATCTGAAAGTTTACTTAAATCTTTGTGAAAACCTGTTGGAGTGTTATTGATTTTAACGGTCCTGTCAGAGTGCAGATTAAGCTAATTTTATAACAGTGAAAACTAAAGAAATTGGTTAAAAGACCTGTGTAATTCTTTTTGTGAAAAATGGGGGGGGGAATAAAATTACTAGAAGAATCAACACTAAAAAAAAACGTTTACCAAGGATTTGTTTTTCAAAAGTAAATTTTATGTTCGAATGCTGAGAGTTTATAAAATCAAAGAACAGCATGGCATCTTGTTCACTGTTAAACAAAAGGTATCGTCAACATATCGTTTATAAAATAAGTTATTATAATTATTAAGCCACAATTCCTCATGAGAACTAACAAAAAGATTAGCCACAATTGGTACATACCAATTAAAAGTGAGCCCATAGCTACACCATCAATTTGATCATAAACGTTCCCATTGAAAAGAAAATGAGTTTCAGCCATGGCAAATGAAAATAACTGATTTTAGGTCTGTTTTCTTCATGGTAAAATTTGAATTATGTTTTAAAAATCAAGTCACCGACAATATTTATAGTTTTGTCTAAAGGAATATTTTGAGAAAAGACTTTCCACATCAAACGATATCAAAAACTACTTGTTTAAATTAATACCTGAGCTCTTGAACAAAAGAAAACGAATCCTGAATAGTATGCTTATTAGGAAGCAGTGAATTAAGAAGTGAACCTAAATATTTAACTAATTTGTAATTTTATGCACTTGTTGAATATGCAATCTGTCTATAAGGTGGAGACATATTACTAGCTTGTAGTTTATGTAACTTAGGTAGACCAAAAAAATTTAGATGGTTGTGATCCTCTAGGAAAAAATATCTGAATAAATTTATCAATGCAACCTTTAGGTTTTAAATCTCGAAGAAAATGTTGAAGTTTGCCTTCCCTAGTTAAAGTAGGATCATTCTTTAAAAGCTTAATTTTAGAGTTAGCCTTCAGAATATTATAATCCCAATTCCATAAATTTGGGACCCTGTGTAAAACTAAATAAAAAAACAGAATATGATTATTTACAAATCATGGAAACCCTATATTTCATAGAAAATAGTACAAAGACAGCACATCAAATGTTGAAACTGAGAAATTTTATAGTTTTTTGAAAAATATATCCTCATTTTGAATTTGATGTCAGTAACACATTTCAAAAAAGTTGGGACAGGGGCAATAAAAGACTGAAAACGTTGTGTAATGCAACACCCCACCCCCATTTGGTTAATTGACAACAAGTCAGTAACATGATTGTGTATAAAAAAGAGCATCCCAGAAAGGCCGAGTCTCTCAGAAGTAAAGATGGGGAGGGGTTCACCGCACTGTGAAAGACTACATGGGCAAACAGTACAACAGTTTAAGAATGTTCCTCAATGTAAAATTGCAAAGAATTTGGGGATCACATCATCTATGGTACATATCATTAAATGACTCAGAGAATCTGGAGAAATCTCTGTATGCAAGAGACGAGGCTGAAAATTGACAATGGATGCCTGTGATCTTCAGGCCCTCGGGTGACGCTGCATTAAAAGCAGACACATGTCTGTAGTGGAAATCACTGTATGGGTTCAGAAAAACATAGTTTGTGAAAACGGTTCATTACTGCATCCACAAATGCAAGTTAAAATATATAAACAACATCCAGAAACACAACCGCCTTCTCTGGGCCTGAGCTCTTATGATAGACTGAGGTGAAGTGGAAAATTGTCCCGAGGTCTGATGAAACAAAAATGAAATTCTTTTTAGAAATCATGGACACCACATCCTTCAGGCTAAAGAGGAGAGGGACCATCTGGCTTATCAGTGCACAGTTCAAAAGCCAGCATCTGTGATGGTATGAGTGTGCATTAGTGCACATGACATGGGTAGCTTGTGCATCTGGGAAGACATCATTAATTCTGAATGATATATACATGTTTCAGAACAATATGCTGCCATCCAGACAAAATCTCTTAAAGTGAAGGCCTTCCTTCTTTCAGCAATACAATGCCAAACTGCTTTCTGCACATATTAAAACTGCATGGCTCCATAATAAGAGTCTGGGTGCTAAACTGGCCTGCCTGTAGTCTAGACCTATCTCCCATTTAAAACATTTGGTGCATTATGAAGTGCAAAATATGACAAAGGAGACTCTGAACTGTTGAGCAATTGAAATTGTATATCAGGTAAGAATGGGACAATGTTTCTCTTTCAAAACTACAGCAATTGGTCTCCTCAGTTCCCAAACATTGACAGAGTGGTGTTAAAAGTAAAGGTGATGCAACACAGTGGTAAATGTGTGCCTGTCCCAAATTTTCTGAAATGTGCCACTTACATCAAATTCAAAATGAGCATATATTTTTTTCCTAAAACAAAATTTTTCAGTTTCAATATTTGATATGTTGTCTTTGTACTGTTTTCAGTGAAATATAGGGTTTCTAAGATTTGCAAATTGTTGTATGCAGTGGGGAAATGTTATTTCTAAACTTCTGAATGTTCCAGTGAGTACTGTTGCGGCCATTATCCGTAAAAGGAAATAACATCATTTCACCATAAACCAGCCATGACCAAGTGCTCCTCGCAAAATTCCTGACAGAGGAGACAAAAGAATAATTAGAAGAGTTGTCCAAGAGCCAAGGACCACTTGCAGAGAGCTTCAGAAAGACCTGGAATTAGCCGGTACAGTTGTTTTAAAGAACACAATAAGTAATGCACTCAATCGCCATGGCCTCTATGCACACACACCGTGCAAGACTCCATTGCTGAAGAAAAAGCATGTTCAAGCTTGTTTAAAGTTTGCTCCACAGCATTTGGACAAGCCTATGAAATACTGGGAGAATATAGCCTGGTCAGATGAGATCCAAACAGTTCAATTTTGGTGTCATAGCGCACACCATGTTTGGAGGAGAATTGGCACTGCACATCACTCCAAAAACACCATACCAACAGTGATGTTTGGAGGTGGGAACATCATGGTGTAGGGCTGTTTTTCAGCATATGGTACTGGCTGACTTCATATAATTAAAGGAAGTATAAATGGAGAAATGTACCGAGACATTCTTGATAAGAATCTGCTGCCATCTACCAGGATGAAGAAGATGAAATGAGGGTGGACATTTCAGCAAGACAATGATCCCAAACACACAGCCAAGGAAACTCTCAATTGGTTTCAGACAAAGAAAATAAAGCTGCTAGAATGGCCCAGTCAATCACCTGACTTGAATCTAATTGAAAATCTATGGAAAGAATCAAAGTTCATAGAAGAGGCCCCCGGAACCTTCAAAATTTGAAGACCGTTTGTGTGGAAGAATGGGCTAAATTACGCCTGAGCAATGCATGCAACTAGTTTCAACTGGATCAGGCTGGACAGACCTGGCAGGCCCAAATGTGTAGTGAGGGTATGCTGGGAACTTCTGGCGGAGGCTCCCGTCCATCAGATCTTCAACTGCCACCTCCGTCAGAGCTTCAATGGCATACTGGGGGAGGATGGGGACATTGAGTCAGAGTGGACCATGTTCTGTACCTCCATTGCTGAGGCAGCCATGCAGAGCTGTGGCTGCAAGGTTGTTGGTGGCTGTCGTGGCAGTAATCCCTGAACCCAGTGGTGGACACCTGCAGTGAGGGAAGCTGTCAAGCTGAAGGAGGAGTTCTATTGGGCTTGGTTAGCCTGTGGGTCTCCAGAGGTAACTGACAAATACCAATGGGCCAAGTGGAACGTGGCTCTGGTGGTCACTGAAGCAAAAACCTGGGTGTGGAAGGAGTTCGGTGAGGCCATGGAAAGTGACTTTCAGTCAGCCTTGAAAAGATTCTGGCAAACCATCCAGTGGCTCAGGAAGAGGAAGCAGTGCTCTGTCCTGACAGTTTACAGTGGGGATGGAGTGCTGTTGACCTCAACTGGGGACATCGGCAGTGGAAGGAATACTTTGAGGATCTCCTCAATCCTACCTTCATGTTTTCCGAGGAGGACGCAGAGTCTGAGGGTGCTTGGGAAGACTCACCCATCACAGGGGCTGAGGTGGTGAAAAAGCTCTTCAGTGGCTGGGCTCCGGGGGTGGATGAGGTTTGTCCTGAGTTCCTGAAGGCGCTGGGCATTGGGGCTGTCTTGGCTGACATGCCTCTTCAACATTGTGTGGAGATCAGGGACAGTGCCTCTGGATTGGCAAACTGGGGTGGTGGTCCCCCTTTTTAAAAAGGGGGACTGGAGAGCATATTTCAACTATAGGGGCATCAAACTTCTCAGCCTCCCTGGGAAAGCCTATGCTGGGTGCTGGAGAGGAGAGTCCAGTCGATAGTTGAACCTCAGATTCAGGAGGAATAATGCGGTTTTCGTCCTGGCCGTGGAACACTGGACCAGCTCTTTACCCTTGCAAGGGTACTGGAGGGTGCATAGGAGTTTGCCCAACTGGTCTACATGTGTTTTGTGGACTTGGAGAAGGCTTACAACTGTGTTCCTTTGGGTGCCCTGTGGGGGGGTGCTTCAGGAGTATGGGGTTCGGGGCCCACTGCTGTGGGCCATTCGGACCATGTATGACTGGAGAAGGAGTTTGGTTTGCATTGCCGACAGTAAGTCAGACTTGTTCCCAGTGCATGTGAGACTGCCAGGGCTGCCCTTTGTCAGCGGTTCTGTTCATAACTTTTATGGACAGAATTTCTAGGCGTAGCCGAGGAGCAGAGGGTGTATGGTTTGGTGGCATCAGGATTGTGTCTCTGCTTTTTGTGGATGATGTGGTCCTGGTGGCTTCATCAATCTGTGACCTACAGCATGCGCTGGGACGGTTTGCAGCTGAGTGTGAAGCGGCTGGGATAAGGATCAAAACCTCCAAGTCTACTGTATGGCCATGGTGCTCAGCTGGAAACAGGTGGAGTGCCTACTTCGGGTCAGGGGGGAGTTGCTACCTCAAGTGGAGGAGTTTAAATATCTCAGGGTCTTGTTCATGAGTGAGGGCAGGGGGGAGTGGAAGTTGGACAGATGGATTGGGTTAGCATCAGTAGTGATGCGGATGCTAAACTGGTCTGTTGGGGTGAAGAGAGAGCTAAACCAAAAGGCAAAGCTCTCAATTTACTTGGTCCATCTACGTTCCCACCCTCACCTATGATCACAAGCTGTGGGTAGTGACCAAAAGAATGAGATCGCGGATACAAGCGGTAGAAATTACTTTTCTCTGCAGGGTGGCTGGGCTCTCCCTTAGAAATAGGGTGAGAAGCTTGGTCATTTGAGAGAGACTCAGAGTAGAACCGCTGCTCCTCCACATCGAAAAAAGTCAGTTGAAGTGGTTCGGGCACCTCGTTAGGATGCCTCCTGGATGCCTCCCAGGGGAGGTTCTCTGGGCATGCGCCACTGGGAGGAGACCCCGGGGCAGACCCAGGACACGCTGGAGAGATCACATCTCTCGGCTGGCCTGGGAACACCTCGGTATTCCCCTGGAAGAGCTGGTGGAGGTGGCTGGGAAGTCTGGGCTGCTCTGCTTAGGCTGCTACCCCTGTGACCTGGACCCAGATAAGCAGCAGATAATGGATGGATGGATGGTAGACAAAAACATATGAGCTTAAGAAGAAACCTTTATTCGTCACATGCACACTTCAAGCACAGTGAAATTCATTCTCTGCATTTAACCCATCTGAAGCAGTGAACACACACACCCAGTGAGCAGTGGGCAGCCCAGAGTGCCCGGGGAGCAGTCAGGGGTTTCGTACCTTGCTCAAGGGCACCTCAGCCCAAGGCCACCCCACGTCAACCTAACTGCATGTCTTTAAACTGTGGGGGGAAGCCGGAGCACCTGGAGGAAACCTATGCAGACACGGGGAGAACATGCAAACTCCACACAGAAAGGCCCTCACCAGCCGCTGGGTTTGAACCCGGAACCTTCTTGCTGTGAGGTGACAGCGCTAACCACTACACCACCGTGCCGCCCATGTAGTCATGAGGTAGTCACCTGGAATGCTTTTCAGTTCACAGCTGTGCCTCATCAAAAGTTAATGAGTAGAATTTCTTGACTTCTTAATGCATTTGAGCTCAAACAGTACATTATTTGACTACTGTAGTAATCCATATTATGTCAAGAACTGCTCAACTCAGTAAAGAGAAATGAGAGTTCATCATTACCTTAAGACCTGAAGGTGAGTCAGTCAAGAAAATTGTAAGAACTTTGAATGCATCTTCAATTGCAGTTACAGAAACCATCAAAAGCTCTGATGAAACTGGCTCTCACGAGGACCCTCCCAGGAAAGGAAGACCAAGACTTACCTCTTGGATATGTTCATTAAAGTTACCAGCCTCAAAAATCAATAATTAACATCACCTCAGATTAGAGCTTCCATGAATGCTTCAGAGTTCAAGTAGCAAATGCATCACATCATCAACTGTTCGGAGGAGACTGTGTGAATCAGGCCTTCATGGTCGAATTGTTGTAAAGAAACCACTGCTGAGGGAGGCCAATAAGAAGAAGAGAATTGCTTGGACCAAGAAACTCTTTAGACCAGTGGAAATCTGTACTTTGTTCTGAGGAGTCCAAATTTGAGATTTTTGGTCCCAACCACCATGTATTTGTGAGACTCAGAAAAAGGGAACGGATGGTATCTGCAGGTGTGGTTCCTGCCGTGAAGCATGGAGGAGGAGGTGTGATGGGGGTGCTGGTGACACTGTTGACAATTTACTCAAAATTGAAGGCCCACTTAACCAACACCATTACTGTAGCATTCTGCAGCACTGTGCCATCCCATCTGGTTTATGTTTAGTGGGACCACCATTTGTTTCTCAACAGGACAGTGACCCAGGACATACCTCCAGACTATGTAAGGGCTATTTAACCAAGAAGGAGAGTGAAGGAGTGCTGCATCAGATGACCTGGCCTCCACCATCACCCAAACTAAACCCAACTAAGGCCCCGTCCACATGAGTACGTTTTTGTTGAATCTGCATAAATACTTTATCATTTCGGCCTCGTGTCCAGACGGATCTGGCTTTTTCAAGGTGTGAAAGCGGTATTTTTTGAAAACGGGTCCCAGAGTGGGAAAATCCTAA